>OY856411.1:253921838-253991838 GCA_963693085.1 Alisma plantago-aquatica
GTGTCTAACGGACAAAAATGCCATTATCTAGAGTAAGTTATGTGGAACCAAGATAATTGGAAGTATTGATTAGATAATTAGGGGATAATACACATATTAATGCAATTTCTTTTTTATTTTAGTTATAGTAGTTAGGATTATCGAAATCAAACAAAACTCTAACATTTTCTAAATTTAGCATGAGGAATCCAAAACATGAATTGGATTTTAAGTTTGAGATAGGGAATCATGTGATTTTCAACATTAGGTGCCTAAAACATAAAGTGCATGTCATTAAAAGAGAGTCATATTACCAAAATTTGAGGGAAATCCTAATATGGTATAAATTATTCATATATCGAACTAGGAAACACTTATACGCAAATGTGGGTTCATTTGTATCGAAGATATTTAGGCCCAAGCTAAGTGTACTAATCAACTAATATATGAATTGATGGTGAAACATCATGTAACTAAGTGGTTTAGGATTTATTCAAATTCAAAACAAATAAATCTGATACTTCGGGTTTTGAAACTCAGTTTAATTCTAATATAAAATTTTGGGATGTTACATGTTCACAATCAGTTCCCAGGCCTACTTACTCACTTTGCTTTTGACCACATTACATCTCATGTTATCTATTAACTTCCATTGTAAATTTTTGCACTATTTAGCAGTAATTACGCATGGAACAAAGAGTAATGGAGGCAATTTGGGTAATTACTAGCTACAAATTGGGAGGGGCCAACTGGTTGTTAATGGAGTTGTTCACTTTTAAAATGTAGTATATATGTTACTTATTGTGAGTATTTGTCATGAACACATAGAAAAGGTTGAATTTGAGTTAAAATTGTGTCCATCAAGGCCGATTCTAGGTTAGAAAAGGTTTGTAAGATGATTACTAAATTGAAATTGAGTTTGTTGCAAATTATTTCATAATTGGGATAATTTTAAAAACTTATTCTCAACATTTTGATTTTGTTTGTTTTTGTATATGTAATCGAAGATGATTTTACTCATGTCAAGTTACCACTTGTAGGGAATCTAATAGATGTTAGTCGAACTATTCTCGTTGAATGAGTTGTATGTAATTCTTATGAGTAGTAATTGATGTTAGCCTTGCAAAAAAACAATTTAAGTTTAATTTATTTCAATCTTGGTTCATAGTCAATTAGGCACATGCTTTAACCATTAATTTTTTATTGCATTACATACTATGTAGCTTGTTTGTTTTTCTTGCTGTCTTTTTACCCTTTTTAGTAGTCCATATGCACATTGAAAAGAAGGGAGCGGGGTTATATATGATAACTACACGTTACATGCTGAAGTTGTCTTGGTGTTAGTCGACTTGTTCTCTTTTAACATGGGTATTTGTAAATTTTGTTGTGATTTATAAACCCGGAAAAAATAATAATTTTGGGTTTAAATGTTTGGATGTGAATGCTCCAATGGGAACAAGTTAGTTGAAGTTTTTTGACAGTTGTTGTCAACAGTTTGAATTATTTAGTGTGACATCAACGATAAAAATCAAAGATGTAGGAGTAAACGAATTGAACTATGTTTGTTCATTAGTTAATTCAACTGTCGCACGTGAGTGTCTTCTGCTTGTATTCACGAAAAGTTGAAGCTGTTTGGTAAGGGATCCATTGTTTTCCAACTTCGCCAAAAAAAACTGACCTCTGACCAAATAATTTCAGTCTCAAAGTGATTTTTCGTTGTTTTAGTGACCGGCGATATTCCCTTGCGCTCTGGCCGCTGTTCCTACACCGTTGTTTATACCTATTGATTGGTGACCGATGACAAGCTAACGGGTCGCAATAGAAGAAGCTCGATTAAAGTCTTCCATATTACCGGGTTCCGTTATTATTACGTCTTTTATGCCCTGCTGGTAGACAAATGACTGTTAGCCATTTGTTTAGAATGGGTTAAGCCCAATGTAGTGCCGCCAGTACATGGAGAAAATGTAGTTTTGTGTCTTGTGCAAAAAGAGAAAAGCTTTAGTCCCATGTTGCTCACTCTTAGAACTTTTGTGGTCCTTATATATAGGAACACATGGGGCACTAGTGTCCAAGAGGTACTAGGAGGAGGGTATGTTCACCTCCTTTGTGGGTGGGGTTACCACATCACAACGCACGCATGCACATGTGTCATGTCACGCCGGGCAGGGCTCGGGCTCGGGGCTATATATACTCATCCGGTCATTAGGGTTAAACACACAACAAATGATCTTCAACCGTCATTTTCACGTATGTTTTCAAAGTCCTAATCCAGCAAGTCTGGGAGAACGACGCCTATCCGCGAGGATTGTCAGACATTGATTTTCTTTAAGTAACACATTCGTTTCTCAACGAACGATCTAGTTTGTGAATTCTGACTCCTTTTGTTTCTGTTCTCCTACTCTGTTTGATCTTCGTTTCTTATTGGATCCGCCTGCTCATGTTAATTAAATTTCACCTGTTGTTGCTGCATGTAACGATATTAATAAAAATTAACAACAGTCTTAACAAAATTAGTTTTCTATCATTAATTAACAATGGTCGGTCAAGGTTCTGGCATGAAAATTGACACTTTCAGTATGCCCGGGAAATTTAGTGGAACTAATTTTGCTCGTCGGCAGAGTAGGATGGCTATATCGCTTAACATGATAGGGTATGATCCGTATTTAGAGGACGACGAACCTAAACTTGATGAAAAAGTCCCTAAAAATACTTGTTTAATTGCAACCTGGAAGAAAGGTGACAAAACGTGTAGGTGTCTGATTCTGGTTGCTCTGAATAACAAATTGCATGATTCATATTCCAAACCGTCTGTCACTACATCCAAAGTTTTGTGGGGGGTATTAGAAAAAAAATACAATACTAAAAATCAAGGAACTAAAACATATTATGTTTCGAAATTTCTTAAGTTTCATATGAGTGAGGGTAAATCTATATCTGATCAGAGACATAATTTTCAACTCTTGGTACAAGAGCTTGGTGATGCGGGCATGGTTCTTCCAGAAAAGTTCGTTGCTATGTCTATTATTGAGAAATTCCCAAAGTCTTGGGAGTCATTTGGCATGTCTCTTAAGCACCGCAAGGGAGATATGTCAATGAACGATCTCATGATGGATATCAACATTCAGTAAGAGCACCTGAATAAGAAGATTATCAAGGTGCCCACAGATATTAATGTCACTGTCTATTTATCCACTACTAAGAACAAAGATAAGAAACCAACGAACTCAATAAAATCCAAAGGCAAGATCTAAAAGAAACCGAAGAGCAAACCTTGTTGGACTTGTGGACAGGTTGGCCACCGAAACAAGGATTGTCTTTCGAAGAAGCAAAGAAAGTTGCCGCGTCTGCAACTGAGGAGGTTATGGTCAACATGATGACTACATCCTTGAACCTCAATGACGGGTACGTACATATAAAATCTAAATTTTTTCAATTTTTGAACCACTATATTGGATAATTGGCACTAGGGCTAATGTACATATTTGCACTGACAAGTCCCTATTTGTGTCTTACCAGACCTCCAAAGGTCGATCAGTGACTTTCGGCAATTCTAGTGTTGTAGAAGTCAAGGGAGAAGAATGGGTGGACATGAAGTTTCCTCCGGGAAAGGTTCTGACACTTCACAGAGTCAGACATGTTCCATCAGTACGACGCAATATTATTAGTGGCACAATTTTAGTTAGATATGGTTTTCATATAGATTGCAAATTTAATAAAGCTATTATTACTCATCTTCGAGATTCTTTAATTTTTGGAAAAGGGTACTTATGTGATGTGGAGAACTTGTTTAACATTCTTGTTGAACCTGTTTCAAATTCTATTTTTAATTTGAATGATAAGAGTTCTGATTGCTTGAATCTTGTTTCATCTGATGTATGGCATTCATGTTTGGGACATGTAAATGTTGGTTCCATGAAGCATATGATGAATCTGAATTTAATCCCTAAATTAGAAATTAGCAACAATAAATGTGAAATATGTGTGCAAGCTAAATTACCTAGGAAACCCTTTCATTCTGTGAATAGGAATTCGGAAATTTTGGATTTAGTGCATACGGATATCTGTGAATTTAATGGTGTTGCTACGAGGGATCAAAAGCGTTATTTTATAACTTTTATTGATGATTGTAGTAGATACTTATATGTTTATTTGCTGAAAAGTAAAGATGAAGCATTGGATAAATTTAAAATTTATAAGAAAGAAGTCGAAACTCAAACCAGTAAAGTACTTAAGTGATTAAGGTCTCATAGGGGAGGAGAGTATACCTCGAACTTATTTTTGGAATTTTTCCAATTACATAGTATAGTTCATGAGGTCACTGCTCCTTATTCACCACAATCAAATGGGTTAGCTGAATGTAAAAATTGAACCTTAATAGATATGGTAAATACCTTACTCCAAACATATAGATTACCCAACTTTATGTGGGGGGAAGCTTTGAATACGACTTTCCATATTCTGAATAGAGTTCCCCATAAGTATTCAGAGAGTAGTACGTTTGAGTTGTGGAGAGGGAGGAAACCGTGTCTCAAATATCTTCGAGTGTGGGGGTGCCTTGCTAAGGTACTTGTCTGTGAACATAAAAGGAAGAAATTGGGACCAAAAACAGTTGATGCCATATTCTTGGGGTTTGTAGAGACAAGCTATGCTTAAATATTCTTGATTGTAAAATCCGATATATCTAGCATTGAGGTCAATACAGTTGTGGAATTACGTGATGCAACATTCTTTGAGGATGTATTTTCCTATGAAATCTGGTGTGCCTAATGAAGTATCTCAAGAGGATTCAGTCACTACAAGTTCTATTCCTGAGCACGTAGAAAGGATGACAAATGTGGGGGGCAACTCAGAACAAGCTATTTCTGAATCTGATGATTTTGAAGAAATGGTTGAACCAAGGAGAAGTAAACGGCCAAGGATATCCAAAGATTTTGGAAGTTAGTTTCTCACCTACAATATTAAGGATGATCTTGTGACATTCAAATAAGCTATGGATTCTCCAGAAGCTATGTTTTGGAAAGAGGTTGTTAATGATGAAATTTAATCAATTCTTTAAAATGGAACTTGGGAATTGGTGGATTTTCCTCTTGGTTGTTCTGTAGTTAGATGCAAATGGATCTTTAAGAAGAAACTTAATGCTGATGGGACTATCAATAAGTATAAGGCTATGTTAGTCGCTAAGGGTTACACAGAGAGAGAAGGAATTGATTATTTTGTAACCTATTCCCCAGTTTCTCATATGACCACCATCTGAGTGCTTATAGCATTGGCTTCCATTTATAATCTTTGTATCCATCATATGGATGTGAAGACCATGTTCTTACATGGTGATCTTCAGGAAGAGATTTATATGGAACAACCTAAGCGATTTGTGGGTCGTAGGAATGATACCAAAGTGTGTAAACTAGTTAAATCATTATATGGTTTGAAACAAGCCCCTAAGCAATGGCATGAGAAGTTTGATTTTGTGATATCATTGTTTGGCTTTATTTCTAATGAATTTCATAAGTGTCTCTACTATAAAATTGTCAATGATGGATTCATTCTATTATGCTTATATGTCGATGGTATTCTGCTTTTTGGTTCAGATATGAAAGTAGTAAGTGAGACAAAGTCATTCTTATGTAGCAAGTTTGAGATGAAGGATATGGGTGTCAATGATGTGATTTTAGGGCTTAAAATCACAAGGTCTACTGATGGTATAACTCTCTCTCAATCTCGCTATGTTGAGAAGATATTGGAGAGGTTTGAGTACACATCACGTAATTCCATTAAGACTCCATATGATTCATCCAAAGGTTGTTCAAGAATGAGACTGGAGTTCTGGTGTCTCAATTATGATACTCTCAGATTATCAGAAGTCTGATGTATCTTATGAACTGCACACATCCAGACATTATGTTTGCGGTGAGCAAGTTGAGTAGATAGACCAGTTGTCCCGACAAGACCCATTAAGAAGCTCTTGATCGGGTTTTGAGGCATATCAAGGGAACTTGTTCTCTTGGGTTCCATTATGGTAAACATCCTTCTGTAGTCGAAGGATATAGTGATGCAAGGTGGATTGTTGTGAACTCTGGGCGTAATGGTGTCTCAGGATATGTTTTCTTATTGGGAGGAGGAGTTGTTTCCTAGAGGTCTAACAAACATACCATATTGTCTTGGTCCACTTTTGAAGCAGAGTTGTGTGCTTTAGATGAAACTTGATTGGAAGTTGAATGACTGCATGGACTTATGTCCAATTTACCTATGGTAAAGAAGCAGCTTCCTACAATTTCAATTCACTGTGACAGTACTACAACTACTGCTAAGATAAAGAGTTCCAAGTACAATAACAAATAGCATAGACACATCCAAGTCGGACTCAAGTATGTAAGGGAGTTAGTGTCTAATGGGGTCATGGTTGTGGACTACGTAGGTACCAAAGATAATACAACTGATCCATTCACTAAAGGTCTTGCTTTAGCCTTAGTGGAAAAATCTAGCTTGGGGATGAGACTGAAACCCCTCATTATTCATAGATAGTAGAAACCCAACCCAACAGAGTGGAGATCCCACAAATTGGGTTCAATGTGGTAATAAAAAGTTGTCGGTTGAATTGGATGACACTATGTAACCTTCTTTGATGCTTCTTGCATATGTGTGTCTATCCCCTGGGAAACCTGTTAGTTTCATGACTACCAGTTAGTAAGAAATTAGTCTCTAAATGGTATCAAGTCTTAGGATAGGATGTTATTAGTACATCCTTGGGGACTCCAACTAAATGATTCATGTTGTGTAAGCCTCAATAGTAGAATTGGGTTGTTCTCTATTATCAATCATGACATAAATTTTTTGTATGCATGGCCTTAATGCATTGGTTTTCTTTCTACCATGTCTTTATTGTGTTGTTACCAACCTATACTCTTGTATCCAAGGTTCATGTTCATGACTTTTGTTCACCTAGTTCATGCGGGGGTCACAGTTGGATACTCAGGTAGATTCAAACTAAGAGGTATCTATTGAAAACACAATATGGAGGACTGAATGGTAGAGCACACTACACATTGGACATTTTGGGGGATTGTTAGATAAATGGTTGTTTTCCATTTGTCTAGCATGGATTAAGCCCAATGTAGTGCAGCTAGTACATGGAGGAAATGTAGTTTTGTGTCTTGTATAAAAAGAGAAGAGCTTTAGTCCAACATTGCTCACTCCTAGAACTTTTGTGGTCCTTATATGTAGGATCACATGGGGCAATAATGTCTAAGGGATCCGAGGAGGAGGGTATGCTCACCTCCTTGGTGGGTAGGGTTACCACATCACTATGAACGCACGCGTGTCTGTGCCACGCCACGCCTCGCCTCACCTCACCTGGCCAGGTCAGGCTGGGCCGGGCACGGGCTCGGGCTTGTGGCTTGTGGGTTTTGGATTGTGGGAATTATCTTCCGTCTTCCATTTTCCATCTTCTTTTTACACAAGGACACAACTAAAAATTTAATTAATTACGAAATTAATTTTGTCTTTCCTAATTGGATTTATTAATCCTATTTGGAAAGTGTTTCCCTTACGGATTATTCTGTTTTGTATAAGTGTGACTGAGTGTTTGCATCTTAATGGGATGAGGAATAAGGAACGTGCATGGCTATATATACTCATTCAGTCGTTAGGGTTAAACTCACAACAAACGATCTTCAACCATCATTTTTATGTATGTTTTGAGAGCCCTAATTCAGAGAGCAATAGTCTTCGTTCCTTAGTTGTTTTTACTAAGATCATCTCCTGTACAAAGTGCGGCTTGCTTCCTCCTTCCCTTCACTAAGACACATTTGTCAGGCAGTGGTTCTTACGGTTGTTGTGTTGCACTGATGGTGGTGCAATGTTTCAGGTTTGTGCTAGATTGAGTCTGGGAGAACGGTGCCTATCTGTGAGGATTGTCGGGCACAAATTTCTTTAAGTAACACATTTGTTTCTCAACGAACGATCTGGTTTGTGAATTTTGACACCTTTTATTTCTGTTGTCATGCTCTATTTCTTCTTCATTTCTTATTGTATCTGCCTACACTTATTAATTAAATTACACCTTTTGTTGTTGCATGTAACAACAGTCTTAAGGAAATTAGTTTTCTGTCATTAATTAACAATGGCCGGTCAAGGTTTTGGCAAGAAAATTGACACTTCCAGTATGCCCAAAAATTTTAGTGGAACTAATTTTGCTCGTTGGTAGAGTAGGATGGATTCATGGCTTAACATGATAGGGTTTGATCAATATTTAGAGGAAGACGAACCTAAACTTGATGAAAACGTTCCTGAAAACACTAGTTTAATTGGAACCTAAAAGAAGGGTGACAAAATGTGTAGCGGTCTGATTCTATTTTTCTCTGAATAACAAACTGTATGATTCATATTCCAAACCACCTGGCACTACATCCAAGGTTCTATGGGGGGCATTAGAAAAGAAAAACAATACTAAAAATCAAGGAACTGAAAAATATTGTGTTTTGAAATTTCATAAGTTTCATATGAGTGAGGGTAAGTCTATATATGATCAGACGCATGATTTTCAACTCTTGGTGAAAGAGATCGCTCATCCGGGCATGGTTCTTCTAGGAAAGTTTGTTGCTATGTCTATTATTGAGAAATTCCCAAAGTCTTGGGGGTCGTTCGACATGTCTCTTAAGCACCACAAGGGAGATATGTCAATAAACGATCTCATGATGGATATCAACTGTAACGACCCCGCCTCCCAGTAACCCCCAATTAAGGGAGACCTAGAGGTCAGAGTCGTTATCCCAATTTCCAGATCAAAGGTTCAACAGATAATCAATAACAATTATCAAATTCCACTAACTAAGTTGAAACGCTATAATAAAATAAAACTTTGCATACCTCTTTTTTTAAAACTGAGGGTAACTACTTCTATCCATAACTGGAGTCTATTCTAACGAATCCTCCATTATACTTTAATCCTCATTTAAATCAACATACGCCACTTTATTGTTTGTTCTTTTCACTTGTACCTAAAATGCCGACAAACAAAATGTCGGTCAGCATAAAGTTAGTATGTGGGGGAAACAATAATCGTGCAATTAATTGTAACAACATATTGCATTCAATTATGATTTAGAAAACAACCTTACATTTTAAGTATAACCCCTCAACCCATACATACCCTAGTCTCTACGGTGTCCCGACAGTGGACCTGGATGTGACCTTCCTCATGGTAGATCCCCATTAAACACCCATGATCCTACCAAATAGGTAGATCAATATCTAGGGTTAAGTCGCATGGCACTACCCATAGGTAGCCCAATCCCTAACTCTTAATAACATGATGGTCCCACTTAACAAATAGACCCTTTACCAGGTTACCCTTTTCATCATTAGCAAAGCCACAGAGGAGGACCAAGATCTGAGTCAGTCATGTATACATACTTATGGTGATAATCATAGTCACTTTATAGTTTCATGAAATAAAAGTCATCCAAGAAGTTATTTTCAGGCAACCGATAAACAATCGGGAATCGTCGTGAAACTAAAGCAATTAACCATAAGTGGAACCACATACATGTTAGGATGATTTGAGATAGAATACACCAATTAAGAAATCCAAATAGGCAAGCAAGCACATTATGCGTTCCTAAAATATGCATACAATTTCCTATTATTAATCATGCCATCAAGATCTACTAAACCTAGCTCGCTTCCTAGGGTTTCTAGTCCACTTTTAAGGTTTTCATTGCAATTAGGGTTTCCCTTCATATCTTACTATTTTAAACCCTAATTTTATATAATTACTCAAAAACCCTAATTATCTCATCCATTCTTCTCAAAAGATATTAAGGTTACCTTTTAACAACATATACCTTTATTTTCAGATTAAAGGCATCATTATTCATCAATTAAGCCCATTAAGCCTCTTTTACATTAATACTACCATTTTTATCCTTTTAATCCATGACAAGTTCATTATGCCCATTTATCAGCAATTCATAGTTCATTATGGTCTAATTAACATGTGAACTCTATTTGTCATTAATTCTACCTTTATCCATTAGAAAACCCTAATTAATACATTAAGGGTATTTATCCACAATTAAGAACTTTTATACTTGAAATAGATTAGAATTATCATATCTCAACTTTAATCATGAAATTGAACAATTAAAACCATTATGAGTCACATTTACTAATATTAGGGTTCCATGTCACATTAAAGCTTATTTATACACATGAATTTCTAAATTAACCAATTACATGCAAAGTTCATCCTTTTTGTTCTGAATATACCTTTTTACAATTAATAGGTTAATATCAACATTAATCTTCCATTAAATCCTACTAAATACATTAATCATATCAAAATAGGGTTTCTTAATCTTTAATTCATTAAAGTTTATAAGTTACACTAATTTTCGAACAGCAAGAGGAATTAGCATCTAAAACCATTTTTAATGAATTCCTCTCATTTTTTTTGATCAAAATACATATATTATTTACTACTATCGGAGTTACCAATATTTAGATATGAATTTTGCAAGGATTACCTTTTTGGACCAACCAAAGGATGCCACGTCGCCTCTCCATGCAACGTTGCTCAGTTTGTTGAAAACTTTTCAAAATGTCCTTTTTTCCCTCAGTTAAGTTGGGAGTTTCTTCATCCCGTGGAGGGTAAAATCATCCAACGCATCTCTACCCTTCTTCAACCTCGTGCAGCTCGATTGCTGCCGCCCTAGCCGCCGATCTGCAACAAAACGTGAGTGCGCGCTCTGTTCTCCAGGGTCCGACGACCACTAGGGACGACACCCTCACCTCTGACGCTCCTCCCCGTACATGGAGCACCTCCTGGTCACAGCCAGTGTGGCTGGTTTCTCGCTCTCCAAGCCATGAACTTGTGGCCGACGTTGCAGCTTGACTGCTGCTGTTGGGCAAGCTCTAGGAGACGACCACGATGGCCAATTTGTTCCCTGGCACTGTGGCAGATCATGCCTCCATCACAACCTTTCATTGGCTCCTTCTAGCTTTGTGCTCATGTTGTTACTCCTGGTTAGGGTTTGAAGATGAAACAAGGAAGAAGAGAGAAGGATGTACATAACCCTCTTAGATTCGGCCAAGGCTACTACCCCTTATATAGGGGAGGGTATCCACACCCCAAAGTGCTTGCCCACGAAGCAACCAAGTCCTTTTCCAACTTGGAACCCTATTCCTTCATGAAGATGAAATCTTCTCTCTCTAAAAAGAAACTCTTTGATATTGTTTACTCCTTAGATATTAGAATTTCTAAAATCACTTCTTTTATTCACTTAGTACATGCCCTTTAATCCATTGGCACGAAAACATGTTTTCTTTTAATAGAGAATACTTCCTTTTTATCAATACCACAAAATTCATTAATAAAGTATCACCTTATCCTCTCATTTTGCATTATTGGTATTTTCTCTTTCTTTCTTCTCCATTGGGGCTCCTTGGACCCCAAGAAACTCTAATATTTTGAAATTCCTTTTTTAATATACTTATTATCCTTCTAGATGCATTTATATTCATTATTTCTCAATATCTTGTTTATTTCTTTATTAAAATATCTCTTTTTGAGGATTTCTCTTTATCTTTCTTTTTATTTTCCTCATTGGCACTCCTTTTAACATTAGGAATCCTTGGGATACGAAATTCTACCAAGGATAACTGAATTATACCACTTTTCACTTATTTCCCACATTTTATCATTGTTTTCAATTTCTTTCTTAATGAAGAAATATTTAATTGATCTTTTCTTTTCTTATTGCATTCTCTTTGCAACTTTGGACTCCTTGGAACCCAAGGAACCCAAGAGGCACGAAATCCAACTTTGGATTACATTCTTTTGCCTTCTAGAGGTTTCTACATTTTTCTTTTCTCCATTTCTTATTAATAATGGAATTCCTTTTGTCTTTTCCTTGTTATTGGGCCCAATAGCCAATAAAGCCCACAAAACAACCAACAAGGCTATTGTAAACGAAACTCATTTATCCAAGACAAATTATATCATCACTTGTTCCAATATCTTAAATATGAGAAATTATGTTTCTCACCAAATGAGCCTAAAAGTTGGGGTTGTAACATCCTTCCCCTCTTATAGTAATTTTTCCCTCAAAATTTCATCAAGTAAACAAACAATTCAGGATAAGACTTTTCCATGTCCATCATTGGCCCCTATATTGCTTTGCACTATCCATGGTGCTTCCAAAGAACCTTTATCATCACATATTCCTTTCTCTGAGTTCTTTCACCTTGGCATCTATAAACCTCATAGGTGACTCAGGTCATTTCAGCCTCCCTTGGGGCTCACTAGATTCATTGCTCCGCACCTGGTCCGGGTACCTCACATAGTGCTCTAAATTGGACACATGGAACTCTTCACACATTACATTATCCTGAGGGGTAAGGGCAAAACTTAACATTCTCCACCAAACCATGTCAAAAGAATCCATGCATTGGGGACCCATCTCTCTTAGCTGTAAGCTTAGAGGGGTCGGGTTTTCATGTCACATATTCCACCACAGTGAACTGCATGTCAGTCTACTTTGCATCAGCTTACAACTCATGTCGTCCATGGGCTCCATTCAGCCATTACATGATCAAAGTGACTTCATCTGCACACCCTGTGATCTTTTCCTGACCTTCGCGAGGTCCCTTCACCAACATCAACTTAATGAAGTGGTGACCGACACAACCTCCCTTGCAGAGCTTCTTTACATCCCGATACTAGCTATGGTGGTTATCATCACATCTTATTGAAGACAAGAACTGTCTCCATGTATCACCCTGAACGAGCACACATGCTCTCATTAGACCCTCTAGTCTGGATCATACTAACCATTAGCTAGGGTGATAAACTATACTAACATCGAGTTCTTCATGTACCTACTCCCACTTTTTGAAGTGAACCTTTAGGTCATACTCAAGAACTTTTGAACTCGCATCATGGTGTAGTTGAACCATCTCTTTCTCATATGTAGTTTAACTGGATCTGTCCCTTGACAGAACTCTTTCTTTCTCATGCCATCTAGGTAAGGCGATCTACCATAACCCATATTGCATCTTGATCTTCCTTGGTCTAGGGGAGACTTACCACGACATCCATAGTGATGAACTCCCATTCCCTCTTAGGGACTCTTTTATCCTCTATATCGATACATTGGGTTATTGGTGTTCGTCCTTCACCTCCTAGCTTTCATGGAAACATATAACATGCAACTTCATCTTAGGCATCCAAAGTATCACTATCACTTACTATCTTCGTAGTACCACGGTATATGGTGATCTTAAATCATGATCTCCCGTATTGTCATGATTCCTTAAGATTGATTCCTCAGAAACCCTAAACCACACTAATCGAGGTTTCATCACCTTCCTTTTTAGAGAAGTGCATCTGAGGTTCTACAACCATCCTTTCATTGCATCCAGGACTAAGCTGGCGAACCAACCAACCATTAACTTGATCAACCATTATTGTTACATCTGAGTGTTAGCCAAACTTATCTCTTTTTCCAACTGAGGGTTAACCTAACAACCTCTTCTAGATCCATATAAACTAGGTAGTTGTATCTCATCTGGAGCATCCATTACCACTTCACATCCTTAGGTGTTAGGTACAGTTGAAGACATACACCTCCATGTATTCCACTTATTATCTCATCTCATCTCTATGTCTATCTTCATCAAGAAAACTCTGAGCTTATTATCTTGGTTTTTTTTTAACTCAACCTTGTATAACTCATAGCTCATGATAAAAACATCCTCATAAGATGACTACCTTGTTTCTCTTAGTGTTTGTAAACCATCCATGTATCATTCACTCCACTAGGGTATGTTATCATCTATGTCCCCATACCTCATAGCAACGTTCCAACTCACATCATCTTTTATCCTTGGTGTATGGCATGCGTATTGTCCTATCTCTCACTCCCATAAAAAGAGGAAGTAAGCATTTGGTTGCAGTCCAAATACAAAGTACTTCCTATTCCAAGAGTAGAGATGTTACATCCCACCTTTCCACTACACCTCTAAATCTAAGTTGAAACATGCAGCTTATGCCTCTATATCACAATCATCTTGATATCAAAGTTACTTTTAGGGAAAACTGGTCTCGAACCCACTTGGGTCCACACACAATCCTTGGTCATCTCCTCTAGGTCTATAGGGTGCCGACACTTTTGGGGTCATCCCTCTTCCCTCATGCATCCAGAGAGTTCCCTACTCATCTGCCCTTTAGGTCCCATGAGTTCATGAAGGTGATCAATCTCCTAACCCATGGCCCTCAGACAATGATAGTTGTTACCTCCCGACCCTATGGTCATGTGCAACTAGGGAATTAGGAAACTCCCACCTCCATTGGTCTTATCCCTACCTGACCCTAGGATAGACTTAGGATTCTATTATAGTACATGTCTAGCTTAGAACCTTACCCAAGCCTTCATCATCTCTCTCTCTGCATTCATGGGATGACTTTCATCCTTTCATTGGGGTCATGGCTTCCTGCCTACCTTGGTCAGGCCCCATACCGGTTACCTCCATGGTAAAACATCCACATGCACTTAGAGATGGTTATCTATGGGTCTACAGGTTCATTCTCATACTATGTACTTTTCACTTAGCTTCTTAAGATCCTATGAGACCTCTTTAGGTTACCTTAAACCAGCAAAACTGGTTTACACCCTACACATGAGTCCCTCTCCTAGGATGGGAGGAAACTACACCTCTTGATAACAAAGATCACAAATGCCTTATGTCTAGGGTTTACATCCACATGAGCATGCTTAACCCTAGCAAGCCACTAAGGCACAAGCAGACCACCTACTAAACCATGCTAGGTCACACTTGTTCTCATCCTCAACATTGGATCAAGATCATACCTTCCCATGTCATCAACTTAGCTGTGAGGGGTTCATCAAACATACCTTAAACTTAAGGGAGTTCCTTTTCCTCTAAACATGAGGAGTACCATGCTCAAATCTATAGAAACTCAAATCTCATCATGATCATCGGGTACACCACTTCCCCTCTTAATCTTAGGAACCCTAGGTTCACTTCTCTGATGTCCAACTGTCTTCTCAACCTATTAACCACAAACCAAACATATATAAGGTATGACTTGCACTTCCTGTCATCCTTATACTTGAGCTACACTTCAGAGTTGAGTCCTCCTCAAGGACAATCAACAAGGTACAAGGCCTCACAACATGTTACTACACCTCTCCAAGTCTAAGGAACTCTTCTTCTCATTTATACCATAGGTACACAGGTACGAGTAGACTCATCCTCTCTCTAAGGTTTGGTTCCTCTAAAGGCAACCAAGATATCATCAGCCGCTAGGGATCAAGCATGAGGCAACCACTATCATCCACTTAGGTCACCTCATCCTTAACTCCCCAATTTTCTTCATATCTCAGAGTCTAGGCTTCCAACCTTCTTACTTGGGGTACTACTCTCTCTCTCTAGAGCTAACCCTACAAACAACCTAACTATTAGAGGTCCTCTCTTCATGAAGATGGGTCAAGCTTACAAGCATACCCTTACATGGTGAAGCCTATGTTCCAACTTATGTTTGCTCAAAGTTATCCATAGCTCCGCTTGCTTATCTCATAAGCTATCCATCATACTTTCCTAGCCAGGGTTTTGACCTACTGTTCACACTACAGACGTATTTCAGGTGCCTACTATGCCATGCTTGTATAAGCTCATTGGGTTTCTATAGGTTCTTCTCTAACCTCATCAAAGAAGGTTCTATCCTTCACTCTAACATGCACGACCCTTCCCAGGGTTGGGTCACCAAAGGTACTTGGTCATCCAACTTCTCATGGATCATATGTCATCCAAGCCATGTCTATCCAAACACCTGGTCTACCATGTCATCTAACTCATCATGTCATCTTTCTCTCTAACCTTCACTTAGGGTTAACATCATCCTCAGAGGATGTGTTAGGTATCTACTTGTAATGGAAATCTCGACCTCTTAGACTAACTCTCTTATCCTCCTGACAAGAAGGTCTAGCCTCAGGTCTCTCCTGAGGGCATGACAACTTATGTCATATGACCTAAGCATGTATCTATTCTTTTATGCTTAATCTATTAAGCTTATGTCCATGACATCTTATTTACATGCTTTTTATTAATTTGGTGGAGGATTCCTTAAACCTTATCAACCTTACCCATACCTCAAGAGGGTGAGGAAAAGAGAGAAAACCCTAATCCTTATAATCCTTAATAGCATTTGAGTTGAGAAGGGATGAACAAGATGAGAGAGTCCTAAAGGTATCTTATTTCGAGTCCAATCCTGAGATATTGGCCAAGCAGTCACACTAATCCAGGAGTCCTCGTATTCTGACTAACGGTGCGGAGGAAAATCTTGCCAGCCCCCAGACGTGATCCTTTTCTAGACACCTTTGTCTTTCGGAAATTCCTCTAATAACTCCCTTGGGTTCTATAGAGTTTGTCAAATTTAATAATTATTAAAGATTAAATGAGGAACCTATGCTCTGATACCAAATGTAATGACCCTGCCTCCCAGTAACCCCCAATTAAGGGAGACCAAGATGTCAGAGTCGATATCCCAATTTCCGGATCAAAGGTTCAACATATAATCAATAACAATTATCAAATTCTACTAACAAAGTTGAAAGGTTGTAATAAAATAAAACTTTACATACCTCTTTTTTAAAAAACTGAGGTTAACTACTTGTATCCATAACTGGAGTCTATTCTAGCTAATCCACCTTTATACTTTAATCCTCATTTAAATCCACATATGCCACTTTATTGTTTCTTCTTTTCACTTGTACCTAAAATGCCGACAAACAAAACGTCGGTCAACATAAAGCTGGTATGTGGGGGAAACAATAATCGTGCAATTAACTGTAACAACATATTGAAGTCAATTATGATTTAACAAACAACTTTACATTTTAAGCATAACTTCTGAACCCATACATACCCTAGCCTCTGCGATGTCCGTGTAGTGGACTTGAATGCTACCTTCCTCATGGTAGATCCCCATTAAACCCCTCATGATCCTACCTAATAGGTAGATTAATATCTAGGGTTGAGTGACATGGCACTACCCATAGGTAGCCCAATTCCTAACTTGTGGTGTGCTAAAGAGTCACATGGCACTACCCATAGGTAGCCCAATCCCTAACTCTTAATAACTTGATGGTCCCACTTAACACGTAGACCCTTTACCAGGTTAATCTTTTCATCATTAGAAAAGCCAAAAAGGAGGACCAGGATCTGAGCCAGTCATGTATACATACTTATTTTGATAGTCATAGTCACTTTATAGTTGCATGAAATACACGTCATCCAAATAGTAATTTTCAGGCAACCGATAAACAACCAAGAATCTCCGTGAAACTAAAGTGATTAACCATAAGCCTAACCACATACCTCTCAGGTTGATTTGAGATAGAATAATCCAATTAAGAAATCCAAATAGGCAAGCAAGCACATTATGAGATCCTAAAATATGCATACAATTTCCTATTAATAATCATGCCATCAAGATCTACTAAACCTAGCTCACTTCCTAGGGTTTCTAGTCCACTTTTAGGGTTTTCATTGCAATTAGGGTTTCCCTTCATCTCTTACTATTTTAAATCCTAATTTTATACAATTACTAAAAAACCCTAATTATCTCATCCATTCTTCTCAAAAGATATTAAGGTTACCTTTTAACAACATATAACCTTATTTTCAGACTAAAGACATCATTATCCATCAATTAAGCCCATTAAGCCTCTTTAACATTAATAATACCATTTTTATCCTTTTAATCCATGACAAGTTCATTATGCCCATTTATCATCAATTCAAAGTTCATATGGTCTAATTCACATGTGAACTCTATTTGTCATTAATTCTACCTTTATCCATTAGAAAACCGTAATTACTACATTAAGGGTATTTATCCAAAATTAAGAACTTTTATACTTGAAATAGCTTAGAATTATCATATCTCAACTCTAATCATGAAATTGAACACTTAAAACCATTATGAGTCACATTTACTAATATTAGGGATTCAAGGCCCATTAAAGCATATTTATGCACATGAATTTCTAAATTAAACCAATTACATGCAAAGTTCATCCTTTTTGTTCTCTATATACCTTTTTACAATTAACAGTTTAATATCAACATTAATCATCCATTAAACCCTACTAAATACATTAATCATCTCAAAATAGGGTTTCTTAATCTTTAATTCATTAAAGTTGATAAGTTACACTACTTTTTGAACAGTAAGAGGAACTAACCTCTAAAGCTATTTTTACTGAATTCCTCTCATTTTTCTGAGAAAAATACATATATTATTTGCTACTATCGGAGTTACCAATATTTAGATATGAATTTTGCAAGGATTACCTTTTTAGACCAACTAAAGGATGCCACATCGCCTCTCCATGCAACGTTGTTCAGTTTGTTGAAAAAATTTCGAAATGTCCTTTTTTCCCTCGGTTAAGTTGGGAGTTTCTTCAGCCTGCAGTGGGCAAAAACATCCAACGTGTATCTACCCTTCTTCAACCTCGTGCAGCTCGATTGATGCCACCCTAGCCGCCGATCTGCAGCAAAACGTGAGCATGCCCCCTGTTCTCCAGGGTCCGACGACCACCAGGGATGATGCCCTCACCTCAGATGCTCCTCCCCGCACATGGAGCACCTCTTGGTCACAGCCAGCGTGGTTGGTTTCATGCTCTCTAGGCCATGAACTTGTGAACGACGTTGCAGCTTGACTGCTACTGTTGCACAAGCTCTAGGACACGGCCATGATGTCCAAGTTGTTCCCTGGCACCGTGTCACATCATGCCTCCATCGCAACCTTTCATTGGCTCCTTCTAGATTCGTGCTCACACTGCTACTTCTGGTTAGGGTTTGAAGATGAAACAAGGAAGAAGAATAGAGAAGGATGTACATAACCCTCTTGGATTCAGCCAAGGCTGCTCCCCCTTATATAGGGGAGGGTATCCATGCCCCAGAGTGCTTGCCCACGAAGCAACCAAGTCCTTTTCCAACTTCGAACCCTATTCCTTCATGAAGAAGAAATCTTCTCTCTCTAAAAAGAAACTCTTTGATATTCTTTACTCCTTAGATATTAGAATTTTGAAAATCACTTCTTTTATTCACTTAGTACTTGCCCTTTAATCCATTGGCACGAAAACATGTTTTCTTTTAATAGAAAATACTTCCTTTTTATCAATACCACAAAATTCATTAATAAAGTATCACCTTATCCTCTTATTTTGCATTATTGGTATTTTCTCTTTCTTTCTTCTCCATTGCGGCTCCTTGGACCCCAAGAAACTCTAATATTTTGAAATTCCTTTTTTAGGATACTTATCATCCTTCTAGATGCATCTATATTCATTATTTCTCATTATCTTGTTTATTTCTTTATTAAAATATCTCTTTTTGAGGATTTCTCTTTATCTTTCTTTTTATTTTCCTCATTGGCACTCCTTTTAACATTAGGAATCCTTGGGATATGAAAATCTACCAAGGATAACTTAATTATACCTCTTTTCACTTTTTTCCCACATTTTATCATTATTTTTAATTTCTTTCTTAATGAAGAAATACTAAATTGATCTTTTCTATTCTTATTGCATTCTTTTTGCAACTTTGGACTCCTTGGAACCCAAGAGGCATGAAATCCAACTTTGGATTACATTCTTTTGCCTTCTAGAAGTTTCTAGATTTTTATTTTCTCCATTTCTTATTAATAATGGAATTCCTTTTGTCTTTTCCTTATTATTGGGCCCAATAGCCAATAAAGCCCACAAAACAACCAACAAGGCTATTGCAAATGAAACTCATTTATCCAAGACAAATTATATCATTACCTGTTCCAATATCTTTAATATGAGACATTACATTTCTCACCAAATGAGCCCAAAAGTTGGGGTTGTAACATCAACATTCAGGAAGAGCACCTAAAAGAGAAGACTATCAAGTTGCCCATAGATGTTAATGCCACTGTCAATTTAACCACTGCTAAGAACAAAGATAAGAAATCAAAGCACTGACTAAAACCCAAAGGCAATATCCATAAGAAATCAAAGAGAAAACCTTGTTGGACTTGTGGATAGGTTAGCCACTGGAACAAGGATTGTCCTTCGAAGAAGGTGAAGAAAGCTGCCACGCCTACAATTGAGGAGGATGTGGTCAACTAGATGACTACATCATTGAACCTCAATGACGAGTATGTATCTATAAAACCTAAAGTTCTTTCTATTTTTGAACCACTATATTGGATAATTGACATTGGGGCTAATGTACATGTTTGTACATACAAGTCTCTATTTGTGTCTTGTCAGACCTCCAAAGGTCGATCAGTGACTTTGGGTGATTCTAGCACTGTATAAGTCAAGGGGTTAGGACGGGTGGACTTGAAGTTTCCATCGAGAATGGTTATGACACCTCACAGAGTCAGACATATTCCATCAATACGACACAATATTATTAGTGGCGCAATTTTAATTAGAGATGGTTTTGGTATAGATTGCAAATGTAATAAAGCTATTATTACTTGTCTTCGAGATTCTTTATTTTTGGCAAAGGGTACTTATGTGATGTGGAGAACTTGTTTAAGATTCTTGTTGAACCTGTTTCAAATTCTATTTTTAATTTGAATGATAAGAGTTCTGATTGCTTAAATTTTGTTTCATCTGATGTATGACATTCACGTTTGGGACATATAAATGTTGGTTCCATGAAGCGTATGATGAATTTAAATTTAATCCCTAAATCAGAAATTAGCAACAATAAATGTGAAATCTGTGTGCAAGCTAAATTACCTAGGAAACCCTTTCATTTTATGAATAGGAATACGGAAATTTTGGATTTAGTGCATACAAATATTTGGGAATTTAATGGTTTTGCTAAGAGGGATCAAAAGAGGTATTTTTATTGAGAATTGGAATAGATATTGTTATGTTTATTTGCTGAAAAGTAAAGATGAAGCATTGGATTAATTTAAAATTCATAGGAAGAAAGCCAAAACTCAAACCAATAAAGTACTTAAGCGATTAAGGTCTGATAGGGGAGGAGAGTATACCTCAAACTTGTTTTTGGAAATTTGCCAATTACATGGTATAGTTCATGAGGTCACTGCTCCTTATTCACCACAATCAAATGGAATAGATCAACGTAAAAACCAAACCTTAATAGATATGGTGAATACCTTACTCCAAACATCTAGATTACCCAACATTATGTGGGGGGAAGCTTTAAATACGACTTGCCATATTCGGAATAGAGTTCCCCATAAGCATTCATAGAGTAGTCCATTTGAGTTGTGGAGTGGGAGGAAGACAAGTCTCAAATATATTTGAGTGTGGGGTTCCTTGATAAGGTCAGAAGAAATTGGGACCGAAAATAGTTGATTCCATATTCTTGGGGTATGTAGAGACAAGCTATGCTTGCAGATTCTTGATTGTAAAATCAGATATCTCTGGCATTGAAGTCAATACAATTGTGGAATTACGTGATGCAACATTTTTTGAGGATGTATTTCCTATGAAATTTGTTGTGCCCAATGAAGTATCTTAAGAGGATTCATTCACTACATGTTCCATTCCCAAGCACGTGGAAAGGATGACAAATGTGGGGGCCGACTCAGAATAAGCTATTTCTAAATCTGATGATTCTGAAGAAATGGTTGAACCAAGGAGTAGTAAATGACCTAGGACATCCAAAGATCTTTGAAGTTAGTTTCTCACCTACAATATTGAGGATGATCCTGTGACATTCAAACAAGCTATGGATTTGCCAGAAGCTAAGTATTTGTAAAGTGGATGTTAATGATGAAATCTAATCAATTCTTACAAGTGGAACTTGGGAATTGGTGGATTTGCCTCCTGGTTGTTCTGTAGTTGGATGCAAATAGATATTTAAGGAGAAATTGAATACAGACCATACAATCAATAAGTATAAGGCTAGGTTAGTTGCTAAGGGTTAGACACATAGAGAAGGAATCGATTATTTTGATACATATTCCCTAGTTTCTCATATGACCACTATCTGAGTGCTTATAGAATTGGCTTCCATTTATAATCTTTGTATCCATCAGATGGATGTGAAGACCCCATTCTTACATGGTGATCTTGAAGAAGAGATTTATATGGAACAACTTGAGGGATTTGTGGGTTGTGGGAATGAGACCAAACTGTGTAAACTTGTTAAATCATTATATGGTTTGAAACAAGCCCCTATGCATTGGCATGAGAAGTTTGATTATGTGATATCATCATTTGGCTTTATTTCTGATGAATTTCATAAGTGTCTCTACTGTAATATTGTCAATGATGGATTCATTCTATTATGCTTATATGTCAATGATATTCTACTTTTTGGTTCCGATATGAAAGTAGAAAGTGAGACAAAGTCATTATTGTGTAGCAAGTTTGAGATGAAGGATATGGGTGTCACTGATGTGATTTTAGGGTTTAAAATCACAAGGTCTACTGATGGTATAACTCTCTCTCAGTCTCACTATGTTGAGAAGTAACTGGAGAGGTTTGACTTCACATCACGTAAATCTGTTAAGACTCCATATGATTCATCCAAGCCTTTATTCAAGAATGAGACTGGAGTTCTAGTGTCTCAATTATGATACTCCTCGATTATCGGAATTCTGATGTATCTTATGAACTGCACACGTCCAGACATTGCATTTGCATTGAACAAGTTGAGTAGATACACCAGTTGTCCCGATAAGACCCATTGGGAAGCTCTGGATAGGGTTTTGAGGTATATCAAGGAAATTGTTCTCTTGGGTAGCATTATGGTAAACATCCTTATGTAGTCGAAGGATATAGTGATGCAATATGGATTTCTATGAACTCTGGGAGTAATGGTGTCTCAGGATATGTTTTCTTGTTGGGAGGAGGAGCTATTTCCTGGAGGTCTAAGAAACATACCATATTCTCTCAGTCAACTTTTGAGGTAGAGTTGTGTTCTTTAGATGAAACTGGATTGAAAGATGAATGGATACATGGACTTATATCCAGTTTACCTATGGTAAAGAACCCACTTCCTACAATTTTAGTTCACTGTGACAGCACTACAACTATTGTTAAGATAAAGAGTTCCAAGTACAATCAAAAATAGTGTAGACACATCCAAATCAGACTCAAGTCTGTAAGGGAGTAAGTATCTAATGGGGTCGTGGCTGTGGACTATGTAGGTACCAAAGATAATACAGCTGATCCATTCACTAAAGGTCTTGCTTTAGCCTTAGTGGAAAAATCTAGGTTGGGGATGGGACTGCAACCCCTCACTATTCGCAAATAATAGCAACCCAACCCAATAGAGTGGAGATCCCACAAATTCGATTCAATGTGGTAATAAAAAGTTGTCAGGTGAATTGGATGAAACCATGTAATCTTCTTTGATTCTTCTTGCATATGTGTGTCTATCCCCTGGGACTCTTGTTAGTGTCATGACTGGAAGTTAGTAAGAGATTAGTCTTTGAATGTGGTCAATTCTTAGGATAGGATGTTAGAAGTACATCCTTGGAGGCTCCAACTAAATGATTGATGTTGTGTAGGCTGCAATAGGAGAATTGGGTTGTTCTCTATTATCAATCATGACATAAATTTGTTGTATGCATGACCTTAATGCATTGTTTTTCTTTCTACCATGTTTTTATTGTGTTGTTAAACAACTATACTCTTGTATACAAGGTTCAACTTCAAGACTTTTTTTCACCTAGTTCCTACGGGGTTCACAGTTGGATAACTCAGGTAGATTCAAACTGAAAGGTATCGGCTGAAAGCACAGTATGGAGGACTGAATGGTAGGGCACACTGCACAGTGGACTTTGTTGGGGATTGTTAGATAAATGGTTGTTAGCCATTTATCTAGCATGATTTAAGCCCAATGTAGTGCAACTAGTACATGGAGGAAATTTAGTTTTGTGTCTTGTGTAAAAAGAGAAGAGCTTTAGTGCCACATTGCTCACTTCTAGAACTTTTATGGTCCTTATATGTAGGATCACATGGGGAACTAGTGTCCAAGGGGTCCTACGAGGAGGGTATGCTCACCTCCTTGGTGGTTGGGGTTACTACATCACAATGCATGTGCGCGCACCACACCACGCCTCGTCTCGGGTCGGGCACGGGCTCAGCCTTGTATCTTGTGGCTTGTAGGAATTGTCTTCTGTCTTCTGTCTCCTTTTACACAAGGACACAACTATGAATTTAATTAATTGTGAAATTAATTATGGTTTTCCTAACCAAATTTATTAATCCTATTTGGAAAGTGTTTTCCTTACGGATTATTCTATTTTGTATAAGTACGACCAAGTGATTCCGTCTTAATGGGATTATGTATAAGGGATGTGCATGGCTATATATACGCATCTTGTCATTAGGGTTAAGCACACAACAAATGATATTTAACCGTCATTTTTACATGTGTTTGGAGAGCTCTAATCCAAAGAGAAACAACCTTCGTTCCTTAGCTGTTTTTGCAGAGATCTTCTCTTCTACGAAGTGTGGCTTGCTTCCTCCTTCCCTTCACCAAGACGCAGCTGTCAGGTAGTGGTTCATGCGGTTGTTGTACTGCATTGGTGGGGGTGTAGTACTTTAGGTTCATGCCAGATCGAGTCTGGGAGAATGGTGCCTATCTGTGACGATTGTTGAGCATCAATTTCTTTAAGTAACACGTTTGTTTCTCAACGAACGATCTAGTTTGCAAATTCTTACTTCTTTTAATTTTTGTTCTCCTTCTCTATTTGATCTTCGTTACTTATTGTATCTGCCTGTACTTGTTAATTAAATTGCACTTGTTGTTGTTACATGTAACGATCTTAATTAAAATTAACAACAATCTTAAAGAAATTAGTTTTTTGTCATTAATTAACAACGGTCGGTCAAGGTTCTAGCATGAAAATTGACAGTTCTAGTATGTCTGAAAAATTTTGTGGAACTAATTTTTCTCGTTGGCAGAGTAGGATGGCTATATGGCTTAACATGATAGGGTATGATTAGTATTTAGAGGAAGACGAACCTAAACTTGATGAAAAAGTCCCTGAAAATGCTAGTTATTTGCAACCTAGAAGAAGGGTGACAAAATGTGTAGGGGTCTGATTTTGTTTGCTATAAATAACAAATTGTATGATTCATATTCCAAACCTCCTGTCACTACATCCATGGTTCTATGGGGGCATTAGAAAAGAAATACAATACTGAAAATTAGGGAACTAAAAAATATTGTGTTTTAAAATTTCGTATGTTTCATATGAGTGAGGGTAAGTCTGTATCTGATCAGACATATGATTTTCAAATCTTGGTGCAAGAGCACGTTGATTCAATCATGGTTCTTCTGGAAAAGTTTGTTGCTATGTCTATTATTGAGAAATTCCCAAAGTCATGTGAGTCATTTGGCATGTCTCTTAAGCACCACAAGAGAGATATGTCAATGAACGATCTCATGATGGATATCAACATTCAAGAAGAGCACCTGAAAGAGAAGACTTTTAAGGTGCCCACAGATGTTAACGCCACTGTCAATTTAACCACTATTAAGAACAAAGATAAGAAACCAAAGAGCTCACTAAAACCCAAAGGTAATATCCAAAAGAAACCAAAGAGAAAATCTTGTTGGACTTGTAAACAGGTTGGCCATTGGAACAAAGATTGTCCTTCGAAGAAGGCGAAGAAAGTTATCATGTCTGCAATTGAGGAGGCTGTGGTCAACATGATGATTGCATCCTTGAACCTCAATTATGGGTATGTATCTATAAAACCTGAAGTTCTTTCTATTTTTGAACCACTATATTGGATAATTGACACTGGGGCTAATGAACATGTTTGTACTGACAAGTCCCTGTTTGTGTCTTACCAGGCCTCCAAAGGTCGATTAGTGACTTTGGGTGATTCTAGCATTGTAGAAGTCAAGGGAGAAGGACAGGTGGACTTGAAGTTTCCTTCGGGAATGGTTCTGACACTTCACAGAGTCAGACATGTTCCATCAATACGATGCAATATTATTAGTGGCACAATTTCAGTTAGAGATGGTTTTATTATAGAGTGCAAATGTAAAAAGCTATTATTGCTCATCTTTGAGATTCTTTACTTTTGGCAAAGGGTACTTATGAGATGTGGAGAACTTGTTTAAGATTCTTGTTGAACATGTTTCAAATTCTATTTTTAATTTGAATGATAAGCGTTTTGATTGCTTGAATCTTGTTTCATCTGATGTATGGTATTCACATTTGGGACATGTAAATGTTGGTTCCATGAAGCATATGATGAATTTGAATTTAATCCCTAAATCATAAATTACAAGAATAAATGTGAAATCTATGTGCAAGTTAAATTACCTAGGAAACCCTTTCATTTTGTGAATAGGAATTCAGAAATTTTGGATTTAGTGCATACGGATATCTGTGAATTTAATGGTGTTGCTACGAGGGATCAAAAGCATTATTTTATAACTTGTATTGATGATTGTAGTAGATACTACTATGTTTATTTGCGATTGGATAAACCTAAAATTTATAAGAAAGAAGCTGAAACTCAAACAAATAAAGTACTTAAGCGATTAAGGTCTGATAGGGGAGGAGAGTATACCTCGAACTTATTTTTGGAATTTTGCCAATTACGTGGTATAGTTCATGAGGTCACTGCTACTTATTCACCACAATCAAATGGAACAGCTGAACGTAAAAACTAAACCTTAATAGATATGGTAAATACTTTATTCCAAACATCTGAATTACCCAGCTTTATGTGGGGGGAAGCTTTGAATACAACTTTCCATATTCTAAATAGAGTTCCCCACAAGCATTCAGAGAGTAGTATGTTTGAGTTGTGGAGAGGGAGGAAACCAAGTCTCAAATATCTTCGAGTGTGGGGGTTCCTTGCTAAGCTACTCGTCCCTGAACACAAAAGGAAGAAATTAGGACCGAAAATGGTTGATGTCATATTCTTGGGTTATGTAGAGACAAGTTATGCTTACAGATTCTTGATTGTAAAATTAGATATCTCTGGAATTGAGTTCAATACAATTGTTGTAATTACATGATGTAACATTCTTTGAGGATGTATTTCCTATGAAATATAGTGTTCCCAATGAAGTATCTCAAGAGGATTCATTCACTACATGTTCCATTCCCGAGCATGTCAAAAGGATGAAAAATGTGGGGGGAAACTCAGAACAAGCTATTTCTAAATCTGATGATACTGAAAAAATGGTTGAACCAAGGAGAAGTAAACGGCCTAGGAAATCCAAAGATTTTTGAAGTGAGTTTCTCACCTACAATATTGAGGATGATCCTGTAACATTGAAACAAGATATGGATTCTCCAAAAGCTGTTTTGGAAAGAGGTTGTTAATGATGAAATCCAATCAATTCTTTCAAATGGAACTTGGGAATTGGTGGATTTGCCTCCTGTTTGTTCTGTTGTTGGATGCAAATGGATCTTTAAGAAGAAACTTAATGCAGATGGGACAATCAATATGTATAAGGCTAGGTTAGTTGCTAAGGGTTATACATAGAGAGAAGGAATCGATTATTTTGAAACCTATTCCCCAGTTTCTCGTATGACCACCATCTGAGTGCTTATAGCATTGTCTTCCATTTATAATCTTTGTATCCATCAGATGCATGTGAAGACTGTATACTTACATGGTGTTCTTCAGGAAGAGATTTATATGGAACAACCTGAGGGATTGTGGGTCGTGGGAATGAGACCATAGTGTGTAAACTTGTTATCTCATTATATGGTTTGAAACAAGCCCCTAAGCAATGGCATGAGAAGTTTGATTTTGTGATATCATCGTTTGGCTTTATTTCTAATGAATTTCATAAGTGTCTCTACTATGAAATTGTCAATGATGGATTCATTCTATTATTCTTATATGTCGATGATATTCTACTTTTTGGTTCCTATATGAAAGTAGTAAGTAAGACAAAGTCATTCTTGTGTAGAAAGTTTTAGATGAAGGATATGGGTGTCATTGATGTGATTTTAGGGCTTAAAATCACAAGGTCTACTCATGGTATAACTCTCTCTTAGTCTCACTATGTTGAGAAGATACTGGAGAGGTTTGAGTACACACCACGTAAATTTGTTAAGACTCCATATGATTCATTCAAGCCTTTGTTTAAGAATGAGTCTAGAGTATTAGTGTCTCAATTATGATACTCTTAGATTATCGGAAGTCTGATGTATCTTATTAACTACACACGTCCAGACATTGTGTTTACAGTAAGCAAGTTGAGTAGATACACCAGTTGTCCCAATAAGACCCATTGGGAAGCTCTTGATAGGGTTCTAAGGTATATCAAGGAAACATGTTCTCTTGGGCTGCATTATGGTAAACATCCATCTGTAGTCAAAGGATATAGTGATGCAAGTTGGACGGTTGTGAACTCTGGGAGTAATGGTGTCTCATGATATGTTTTCTTGTTTAGAGGAGGAGTTGTTTCCTGGAGGTCTAAGAAATAGACCATATTGACTCGGTCCTCTTTTGAGGCAGAGTTGTGTGCTTTAGATGAAATTAGATTGGAAGCTAAATGGCTACATGGACTTATGTACAGTTTACCTATGCTAAAGAAGTCGATTCCTACAATTTCAATTCAATGTGTCAACACTACACCTATTACTAAGATAAAGAGTTCTAAGTACAATAAAAAACAACATAGACACATCCAAGTCAGACTCAAGTCTATAAGGGGGTTAGTGTTTAATGGGGTTGTGGCTGGTGACTATGTATGTACCAAAGATAATCCACCTGATCCATTCACAAAAGGTCTTTCTTTAGCCTTAGTGGAAAAATCTAGGTTGGGGATGGGACTAAAACCTATCATTATTTGCAGACAGTAGCAACCCAACCTAACAGAGTGGAGATCCCACAAATTGGGTTCAATGTGGTAATAACAAGTTGTCAGGTGAATTGGATGACACTATGTAACCTTCTTTGATGCTTCTTGCATCTGTGTGTCTATCCCCTTGGAAACATGTTAGTGTCATGACTACAAGTTAGTAAGATATTAGTCTCTGAATGGTGTCAAGTCTTCAGACAGGATGTTAGTAGTACATCCTTGGAGACTCCAACTAAATGATTGATGTTGTGTAGGCTACAATAGGAGAATTGGGTTGTTCTCTGTTATCAATCATAACATAATTTTTTTGTATGCATGGCCGTAATGCATTTTTTTCTTTCTAGCATGTATTTATTGTGTTGTTACCATCCTATACTCTTGTATCCAAGGTTCAGGTTCAAGACTTTTGTTCACCTAGTTCCTGTGGGGGTCAAAGTTAGATAACCCAGGTAGATTCAAACCGAAAGGTATCTGCTGAAAGCATCGTATGAAGGACTGAATGGTAGAGCACACTACACATTTGACTTTGTGGGAGATTGTTAGATAAATGGATGTTAGCCATTTGTCTAGAATGGGTTAAGCCCAATGTAGTGCAGCTAGTACATGGAGGAAATGTAGTTTTGTGTCTTGGGTAAAAAGAGAAGAGCTTTAGTCCCACATTGCTCACTCCTAGAACTTTTGTGGTCCTTATATGTAGGATCACATGGGACACTAGTGTCCAAGGGGTCCTAGCAGGACGGTATGCTCACCTTCTTGGTGGGTGGGGTTGCTATATCACAATGCACGCACACACGTGCGTGCCACGCCATGTCTCATCTGGCCTGGCCGGGCCGAGCACGGGCTCGGGCTTGTGGCTTGTGGCTTGTGGCTTGTGGGAATTGTTTTCCATCTTCCATCTTCTTTTTACACAAGGACAAAACTACAAATTTAATTTATTGTGAAATTAATTATGTCTTTCCTAACCGGATTTATGAATTCTATTTGGAAAGTATTTTCCTTACAGATTATTCTATTTTGTACAAGTGTGACTGAGTGTTTGCGTCTTAATGAGATTAGGAATAAGAGACATGTGTGGCTATATATACTCATTCGGTCATTAGGGTTAAACACACCACATACGATCTTTAGCTGTCGTTTTCACGTGTGTTTTGAGAGCCCTAATCCAGAGAGAGACAACCTTCATTCCTTAGCCATTTTCATGGAGATCTTCTCATGTATGAAGCACGTCTTGCTTCCTCCTTCCCTTCCCGGAGACGTAGCTATCAGGCGGTGGTTCATGCGGTTGTTGTGTTGCACTGGTGGTAGTGCAACGAGACGACCTCGAGTGTGAATGAGACATGTCTACTTCAATTTCATACCAGATCGAGTCTTGGAGACTATCCGTGAGGATTTTCGCACACTGATTTCTTTAAGTAACACACATTTGACTCTTTATTTTTGTTCTCCTACTCTGTTTGATCTTCATTTTGTATTGGATTTGCCTACACTTGTTAATTAAATTGCACCTTCTACTGATGTTGCATGTAACGACATTAATAAAAATTAACAACATGCTCCACAAGTCTGCAGACCAATGGATAATTAAAAGGGTTTGATGACGAGTATACGCATATACACTCAGACATTGTAGAGGATTAACATATAGACTGATATCTAAAGAAAATTTGATAACAAGGCGTAGAATAACCAAAAGAGGTAGGAAAAAATTGGAGTACAACAAACAAGACATGGGTGGTATCGAAAATTTATCATATCTTTGGTTTCACTACGGTATAATATGCAACCACAAGAAAGGGCAGAAACATATAATAAAAAAAGAATCTAACAATAAAAGGTGGCTTGCCATTGAAGAAGAGCTTAAACAATAATTTATATTCATATCTCTATTCTTCCTCAATGGATGACAGTAGCTAGAGAGTGTTGGGATTAGGAATATAATCCATCCCATTTCCTAGTGGGATTTGGATTTGGGAGAGGGTTGGTTTGTGCTACCTATCCTAATAAGAGTTAAATCCAAGAAGGAAAGAGGATGGTTCCCTATGTGCATCATGGAGTTGGCTTAGGAGTGGGTCTAGGATTTGGACAAGGATTCCTGGTTGCAACCACATGCATGGAGGCCTATAAATAGAGGCGTTGGGGGAGGCCATTGAGATCATCCCACCATCCACCGGTTCAGGTGTGATCCCTCCAGTTGCTTGTTGGTACCTTCTGTGGTAGAGGGTGCCATAGAACAAGAAAAACTTGAGGAGCTCTCTTAGTTAAATAAGAGAGGGTCAGCAACTTTGCCTTAAAGTAAAGTAGCGGTTGATAGCTGGTGACACATTGGGTGCACTGACATAGCAACTCTCTTGGTTGATAAGAGAGGGCCAACGAATTTTCCTTGAAGCAAATTAGGGGTTGGCAGTTACCGACGTAGTGTTTCCATAGCAGCAATGGTACAACCCAGTCAGTGGTTGTAGCAGCATCAAGTAGTCCCCAACAATGACAACGAACTCATGAGGATATCAAGTAAAGAGGGAGGTTTTGTACACACTAGGTGTGATTCTCTTCTTCCTCATCGTTTTTCTCATATGGGGAGGGCTACTTGAATTTAGGGGGTAATTAAATCCAGGCAGTGTGAGTTGTAATCTTAATTACATAGTGTTTGTTAGCTGGGATTTCCTCGTGGTTTTTCTCTTCTCATCTTGGGGAGAGTTATCCATGTTAAATCTGGTGTTTCTTCATTGGGTTTATACGCTTGTCAGTAACACTTCCATAACAACTTTTCATCGAGTCTGTGACTGTATCGATACAACATCCCCAAAAAGTGGTATCAAAGCTTTGGCTGCAGATAGAAGTCTAGATGGAGAAGGATGAAGATTCGACGATGATAAAGTTGACAAGCACAAATTGGCAGATTTGGAAACCCAAGATGGATGATATTCTCTATTGCAATGATCTATACGATCTAATAGAGGGACAAAAGCCAGAGACTACGTATGATGGAGATGGGAAGAAGCTAAATAGAAAAACCGTCAGAACAGTGTGAAAGTAGCTCGACATCTCTGTGTTCCATCACGTCTCAGAAGAGACCAATGCCAAAGATCTATGGGAAAAGCTCAAGAAGTTATATGGGCAGAAGACTACCACAAATAAAGTTTTCTTGATCTGAAAGTTGGTGAACCTCAAGTATCGGGTTGGTACAAGCATAGTCGAGCATATGAATGAATTCCAAACCCTTGTAAATCAGCTAGGGTCCATGAAGATGGTTCTTGATGTCGAACTCCAGGCTCTACTTCTTCTAGGATCGCTATCTAACAGTTGGGAGGCACTCATAGGGAAAATCATCAATTTTACACAGGAAGACAAGTTGACACTTGACCAGGTGAAGAGCAGTCTACTAAATGAAGAGACTCCACGATGAGCCTCAACTAACAGCGGATCAAAATTACACTTCACCGAGGGCATGAAAGCTGACAGAGAGAGAGACCGTGGCAAATCTTAGATTCGTAGTGAGTCCCAATATCACGAGAAGTCTTGTGGTAGATCCAAGTCAAAGGGTAGTAGAGGGTGCTTCCATTGTGACAAGTCAGGTCATTTCAAAAGGGATTGCAAGGTTTGGAAAAAGAAACACGAGTTTGAAGCCAAAGACAAGCAAGGTGATGACAAGAACACCACATCGACAATATCAGATGACAAGAACGATGAGGACGATGTGGTCTTAACAGTCCAGGAGCAGTGTTTGCATGCTAATGAGGACGATTCAGAGTGGGTGGTGGATATTGCAGCTTCTTACCATACTTCACCATGTGAGGAGTTCTTTACTTCATACAAGAAGGCGGACTTCGATAGAGTGAACTTGGGAAATTCCAGCTTTCCTAGAATTGTCAAGATTGAAGGCATTTGTGTTCAGACAAGTGTCGGTTGCACGCTCACGCTGAAGGATGTTCGTCACATTTCAGACCTGCGGTTGAGTTTGATTCCTAGTTCTTTCTTTGATAGAGAAGGTTGTCATATTGATTTTAGTGGTGGAAAATGCAAGATTGACAAGGGGGCTTTGGTTATTGTACAGGGCAAACTGTCTCTCACATTGTACAAGACCAAGCTTAAAGTTCTTAGAGAAGGCAATATACATTCAGTTGAGGATTACCACATAGATTTATGGCATAGATGGTTAGGATACATGAGTGAGAAGGGATTGAAGTTTCTATCCAGGAAGAGACTAATTACTTGTGGCAGGGACACATGTCTCGGTTCATGTGACGAATGTCAGACACGAAAACATCGACGAGTTTCTTTCAAAACAATGTCTGCGGTGAAGTCAAAGCTTCTATAGTTGGTTCATTCGGTTGTTTGCGGTCCGTTTGAGGTGGCTTCACTGGGTGGCAATAAGTATTTTGTCAGATTCATTGGTGATGCATCTAGGAAGGTGTGGGTCTACTTAGTGAAGACCAATGATCAGGTTTTTCAATGCTTCCAGAAGTTCCATGCCATGGTAGAGCGGGAGACCAGTGAAAAGTTCAAGTTTCTCCAGAAGAACAATGAAGGAGAGTACACCTCTAGGGAGTTCTAGGAATACTGCATGCAGCGTGGCATATAGCATGAGAGGACAGAGCCTGGCACGCCACGACACAATAATACAGCTAAAATGATGAACCGTACTATTGTGGAGAAAGTTAGATGCATGTTGAAGACTACACATTTTCCAAAGACATTCTGGGGTGAGGCAGTGAGTACTACTTGCTATCTGATAAATAGATCTCCATCAGTTTCTTTGGGGTTTGATATACCTGAGAAGGTATGGACAGGCAAAGATGCCTCTTATGCTCATCTGTGAGTTTTTGAGTGCAAGGGTTTTGCACATGTTCTGAAGAAAAAGAGGCAAAAGGGGGATGATAAAGTGGTGTCATGTATCTTTCTTGGCTATGGAGATCAGTAGTTTGGATACATGTTATGGGATCTTGTGAAAAAGACTATGACCAGACACAGAGATGTGACTTTATTTGAGAGTCAGACAGTGACAGAGCCTGAGGTTGATGATGCAGAAGTTGCGGGATCAAGTGACAACTCTTCAGACGATGAGTATGAGGATGCTTTAGCTTCTTCACAGGTGCAGTCTTCCGATGACGATGAAGAGCATCATAATCACCCTGAGCAGTAGAGTGATAGCACATTGAGTGGTCCAATTCCAGATGCACAGATGAGTGATTCAACTTCACAGGAAGAGACTTATGGGCAGGGGGAGTAGGATGAGGATCAAGCAGAGTCCTCAGAGCAGCTATTGAGGAGGTCTGACAGAGTTTGTCATCCTTCATTTAGGTATTCGATATCTCGATATATCTTGCTAACAGATCAAGGGGAGCCAGAGACTTTTCAGGAGGCACAAAATAATAGAGACAGAGTATAGTGGCATCGGGCGATGCAGGAGGAGATGAATTCTTTCCAGAAGAAGGACATTTATGAGATTGTGGTTCTTCCCAAGGGCCGAAGACCACTATAGAATAAGTGGGTCTACATGATGAAGAGAGATGTACAACACAATGACTCCCAGTTAGAGAAGGTTGCTCCAAAGACTTCTTTGAGACAACACACATGTGAAGAAGAAGGGCAATACATTGGACATGTAGTTGCTATACCCAGACCGGAGGATCTTGATGTCAAGTTACATCAACAGGGGGAGCATCATTAAAGAGTTTTTAAACCTTGGTACAAAAGGTCAGAAACATGGTTTCATCTAGGAGGGCTCGACTTACCATTCAGGGGGAGCCAGCAAAGTTCTAAGTGTGGGCATAGAGAGAGAAGCGGCACTGGCAGGATACTTTTTCTCAGTATCTTGGGAACAACGTGAAATCAGGATTGGATTTTAATAAGACGGATGAAAATGATAGGATGCTGACATGTTCGAGGAGAGTGGATCCGTCACGGGTGGTAATGAGGTCCACAAACTACTCCAAATGATTGTTGAAGACTACATCTCCCTCATAGGTTGAACAGGGAGATTGTTGGGATTATGAATATAATCCAGCCCATGTCCTTGTAGGATTTGGACTTGGGAGAGGGTTGGTTTGTGCTACCAATCCTAATAAGAGTCAAATCCAAGAACCAAGAGGTGGTTCCATATGTGCATCATGGAGTTGGATTAGGAGTGGGTCTAGGATTTGGACAAGGATTCCTGGTTGCAACCACATGCATGGAGGTCTATAAATAGAGGCCTTGGGGGAGGCCATTGAGATCATCCCACCATCACCGGTTGAGGTGTGATCCCTCTAGTTTCTTGTTGGTGCCTTTTGTGGTAGAGGGTGCCAGATAACAAGAACAACTGAAGGAGCTCTATTAGTTAAATAAGAGAGGGTCAACGACTTTGCCTTGAAGAAAAGTAGCGGCTGACAGTTGGTGACACATTGGGTGCACTGATAGAGCATCTCTCTTGGTTGATAAGAGAGGGTCAACGATTTTTCCTTGAAGCAAAGTAGCGGTTGGCGGTTACAGACGTAGTGTTTCCATAGAGACAACGGTCTGACCCAATCAGCGATCGTAGCGGCATCAAGCAGTCCCCAACAACGACAACGACCTCATGAGGTGATCAAGTAAAGATGGAGGTTGTGATGAAGTGGACTTTTGGAATCCTGAAATGTCCAATGACACAAGTGAAGTCATGCATGCCGAGTTGTTTTGAGAATCCCAAGTGTTTTAGTAAAGTTGGAGTGTTGATTGAGGTCCGTATAATGTTTTGGATCCATAAGTTATGCCCATTTGAGGAATTTAATTGATTGGTCAAATGATGATATTTTGGGATCGAGACTTGATGAAGATATACATAAGTTTATTAATCCTCTGATCTTAAGTTTGATACAGCTTAGGTGTCACATGCCCTCGAAACTGTTTAGACTATGGATACATGACGAGGAGTCGTGTTGGCTCTAGGATGATCTGATCTAATGGTTGGACTTTACCCCACCCCCCCCTAAACACCAGGCGGACTGAGTCATGGATCAGGGTGAAGTACGATCCACCACGCAGCCACGACCACTGGGTGTGGGCTGAGGACGTGTGCGACGAGGAAAAAGAAACTGAAGCAGTTAGCTTCGCTTGCATCAACACTTTTGCTTAGAAACAACAGAGATTCAGTGACCGTCCTCACTACTCTCCCCACATCTCTGTTGCAACCGGAGACCCAGGCTAGCAGGAAGTGGTGTTTGGGCAGAATTTAGACCCTTCTCATCCGAGCGATGGATAACAGCACCACGAGAGGAAGAAGACCGTGGCAAGGAGGATAACCATGCTGATGATCTGTGGACTGAGACCAGTAGTGCGCCAACTCCCAGGAGACACCAGGAAGGACATGTCCGCAGCGTCAGGCGGGGCTCGGTGCGTGGGACTTCAGTCCTTGTAGAACCAGAAAAAGGAGGAGGAGATGTGGCCGATCACTCCCAGTGTTCCAATCCCTGGCGGCAGCAAGAATGGCAGGTCTTGTGTGTGTAGACGGAGCCGGAAGAAGGAGTCACCATCAGTGAGTCTGAGTGACTGGAGGCTTAATGCCTCTTTTACTCCGGCGCACAGGGAGCCGAAGGCCGTGAGCTCCGCGATCCCTGAGGAGATGCCCCGAGCAGAGTAAAACAGCAGCCGTGGAGGCTTGTCCTGAGTCGCCGAAGTCGATCATGGCCTTGGTAGTGGAGGAGGATCTTTGCGAGTCTACTGCTTGCTCAGTGAAGATGGTCCCCAGTCCGCGACGGTGGCTCCATGGAGGAAGACACCCCGACGTGTATCCAGAGAGGCCAGGGAAGGAAAGGGATCCAGGCGGAGTTGTTGGTGGAGGAGCTCTACGGCTCGGATGACTCACTGGAGAGGGATCTAAGGGCAGCATTGGTGCCTCGCCGAAGATGGGAGTCCCGCTCGGGACTCTGGCGGTGCTTGCATCGCGAGGAGGACTCACGCAGAGACACCAATGGGATGAGAACGCGACCAGAAAAGAAAGAAGTAGACCGGGTCCAGACCGCTGAACCAGCCGGCTCAACCAGCAGACCAACAGGCCCTTAGACCGGTCGGGCCGAACAACAAGTGATGCCCTAGTTGCCACGTGGCGGCGTGCCACTGGCCACAAAAAGGTAATTTCCCAATAAATGCTCAGATCTTTGAAAATGTCTAGTAATTAGTACGTTTATCAGAAAAATACAATCAATATACCAAAATTCTCAAAAAAATGTGTAAAACAATATGGATGCATAATATCAGACTTTTGATGCATGAATATCAGTGATATCTGTTAGTTGTGAAATGCTTAATTAATGGATAATAAATATCAAACGTTGGCCTAAAATTATGGGAAAATGTCAGTAACTCCATAATAATATTTTTAAACCATATGATATCTGTAATCATGATGTTGATGAACGAAAGCATGTAATTTTCTTAATATGTCTAGTTAAGGCTAATAACACTAAAGATGATGCAATAAATGCACACATGCTCAATAAATGATGAAATTCACAGAGTAAGCTCATATCATTATATGAAACCTCAGTTTTAATTATGAGATCATAATGATGAACATAATGCATATTATATGAAGAGCACCCTTAATACATGTGATGTCACCCTAATATGGTTAAGGAAAGTGACATAATGTTAAACATGTTCACGTAATAATGTGACACATGAGTATATCCAGTTGATGAACTATAATCTGGAATATGACAGCAGTAAGATAAATATAAGGCAAGAATACAAGTAATCATGAGGATATCATAATGAGATAAGTAAAGCCCTAATGAACATGATTAGGGTTAACATGAGATGTAGATGATGAGAATCTGATAGTAGTATATGATCTTGTCTTAATCAGGGATGAACAAGGTTAGAGTTGACCTGAGGAATATGTGATGATTAGGTTTCTCTTGACCAAGGTACGCCATTACCTCTTACTTGGCTTATTATATAATATGCTTGTGTTATATGTGTAGTAAAATACTTGGCATATGATATTGGATGAAATGATTGTTCTTGCATGATATGTTGCTTGATTTTCTGTACTTATGGCTATGAACACATGAAACATAAGATATCGGATCCATCATATGATAACACTAAACTCTTTGGTAGTACAGTGCATTGAAGTGATCTCAAACTCTTTGGTAGTAGATCACATGTGTTAGATCTCAAACTCTTTGGTAGTAGATCACACGTAAAATGATCTCAAACTCTTTGGTAGTAGATCATAAGGCCTAAAAACATCAAAGCCCTTGGGGGCAGATGTACGAGATATATGATGGAAATGTGATTAAAAATATGTGTTCTCTTTTGCTAATGAATATCTTTGTGCAAGTATACGCTTTTCTTATATTCTTATGTCTCTGCTAAGTATTAATTTTATCTTATTGCCAAGATATGATGAGAGGTATATAAAAGACACGTAGGCGTACTCAGTACAATATTCTTGAAATATTGTGCTGACGTGTACCGCATGTAATCTTTTGTTTAGGTTGTGGTTATGCTCTTGAAGATCCAGGATAGTGAGAGTTGTGTGGCGAGCTGATGTACAGGTGGACCTGTTGTCTTAAGATCTTGTAGTTTAGTGGTGGTACATGTGTATGTATAGTTTGTTGTTCAATATGTAATATCAAATGTTGTAACAATTCATGTTGTAATTATATGTTGAATGGTGAACATGTGTGTATGGTTTTATTATTGTTCATGTGCATGTGCTACTGTGTTTCCTTCTGACTCCCTTGATTTTCTTCTTCTTAGCCTAGTGTGGGATGTTCAAATTGGGATTCTCGCTAAGGTGAGGGTTTCAATTTGGACGTCACACATCAGATTAAGTTTATGAAAATCCGGGGATGTCACAGGTGGTATCAGATCATGAACAATAGCAAAGCCTGACATTTGCTCATTATGCAACTCAAAACCAAAGAACCATAAACTTAATAATCTTTTAGGGTTAGATTAGTCGTCTTTTAGAGACTAGATCTGACCTAGCCTCTAGGTTAGCACCTAGATGTCTAAGAACTAGGTCTAGACTAGTGCTTGTTGAGTAGTATGTCCTTAGATGTCGTTCTTTCCTTGTAGTGCAGCGGTATGGGACATTGCACTATTTGGAAATGACGTGCATCAAGGGAAGAGAAACCCTAGACATATGGCGCTCGTTGTCTAGAGTAGCTACGCTAGTCTACACCATGTTCTCACCCTTTTCACAAGTTTCCATGACACTGGACTCTCTACTATGTGTGGGACACTCGTTTCTGGTTTTGGTTTTTGATTCCAAACGGATCGAACCTCGATAGTTTTCTCTGATGCTTGTTTTATCGGTGAAAAACTATATAATATTTTATTATGTATATGTATTACAAAAATGTGTCCCCACACATGTATGAGTAGGAGGTGGTCATGCAACCCAAGTGAAAGTGATGACATCAGTCTAGAAGAGAGAGTAGTTCTAGATTAGATGTCTAGAGCCTTGTTTGGAATATGTGATAGATAGAATAAGTTTGATGATATGATCTAAGTCATTTATAGATGATATAAGATAGTTGTGATGATCTGTGTTTGTCTTTGAGGATGTAAGTTCAGTTTTGAGGATTTGAGATAAGTTCTTATGGTGTAAGTAAATAGACTTTTATGAGATAAGATATGCTAAGTTAAGACAGGTTGTGAGTCAGCATGAGCCTCAAGCTCTTTTACAAAGGAGGACCTCTAGTGTTAGGACCAGTTTTAGGGTTAGCTCAAGAGAGAGAGAGAGACCCACAGGGAGAAGGTCAGAGAACCTAGACTCCATGATATGAGAAATACGAGAAATATGTGATATGATATGTCCTAAACTAGACTACTCCTGAGTGATTGAGTTGAGTTGCTTTATGCATGATTCCTATAGTTTTCTCAAACCCTATATGTCCTTGGCAGGACCAAACCCTAGATTCAGAGAGAGGTTGTTTAGATATGTGCATGTGAACATGAATATGAGTGCCTGCCATCTGGGTGAGGGAGAGAGCCCAAGACCCTGGAGGAGGTAGCTATGTTAGTTTCTGTGAAGCCTCATGCTCGGGTTGGTGGTTTCCCACATAGGAATCTAGTGGTGTATATAAGAGAGCTTTGGGTATGATGTCTCATGGGTAGAGACCTATGAAGAGAATATCATAACATGTTTTGGTTGGTGCTTATGTGGCTAGAGCTTGTAAAGTTAATCGCTAGTGCTAATGAGATAATCCAAGAACCCTAGGCTAATAAAGGAAAGATAAAGTATGTGCATATGAGATACTCATAGAAATGAGTGAGCTCAGAGAGACTGAGCATGGCACTACCCTCGTGGTATGGGTTAGAGGAACCTCTTTTGGCATAGATAAAGTTTTGATATCTATTTTGATTAGCCACTCACGTAAGTTGTTTAGCATAACCATGGTAAATTATATTTGTAAGATGTGATCTAATTTTGAGATGTGATATATAGACATGATATGATGAAAACCTAGAGACGGTTTATTTTACATAAATGTATAAATGGTTAACCATGTACAAGATAATGATGATAATTTGATAGTGTTGGTTAATCTTGTGATGAATTCATTAATAAATGTCATAAATTTGTCATGAGCAATAAAATAAGATCATATGAATGAAACATGTTACACGAGGTGCTAATCATAGTGCTTTGGATACATGGTTCTAGGTAACCTTTGCAGATAGGTTACACATAGAATGGTGACTACATGTAGATGAAGGCAAGATAAGGTTTTCCCTGGAAGTATGAGTACGGTTTACTTTTGAGGATGAAAGTTGTTTTAAGATGTATATGATGTGATAAAGTGGGTTTTCTAGCTTAATTCTGAGGACGGAATTTCTTTTAAGGTGTGTAGGATGTGATGAAGTGGACTTTTGGAATCCTGAAATGTCCTATGACATAAGTGAAGTCATGCATGCCGAGTTGTCTTGAGAATCCCAAGTGTTTTAGTAAAGTTGGAGTGTTGATTGATGTCCGTATAATGTTTTGGATCCATAAGTTATGCCCATTTGAGGAATTTAATTGATTGGTCAAATGATGATATTTTGGGATCGAGACTTGATGAAGATATAGATAAGTTTATTAATCCTCTGATCTTAAGTTTGATACAGCTTAGGTATCACATGCCCTCGAAATTGTTTAAACTATGGATACATGACGAGGAGTCATGTTGGCTCTAGGATGATCTGATCTAATGGTTGGCCTCTACCCCACTCCCCCTAAACACCAGGTGGACTGAGTCATGGATCAGGGTGAAGTACGATCCACCACACAGCCACGACCACTGGGTGTGGGCTGAGGACGTGTGCGACGAGGAAAAAGAAACTGAAGCAGTTAGCTTCCGCTTGCATCAACACTTTTGCTTAGAAACAACAGAGAGTCAGTGACCGTCCTCACTACTCTCCCCACATCTCTGTTGCAACCGGAGACCCAGGCTAGCAGGAAGTGGTGTTTGGGAAGAATTTAGACCCTTCTCATGCGAGCGATGGATAACAACACCATGAGAGGAAGAAGATCGTGGCAAGGAGGATAACCACGCTGATGATCTGTGGACTGAGACCAACAGTACGTCGACTCCCAGGAGACACCAGGAAGGACATGTCCGCAGCGTCAGGCGGGGCTCGGTGCGTGGGACTTCAGTCCTTGTAGAACCAGAAAAAGAGGAGGAGATGTGGCCGATCACTCCCAGTGTTCCAATCCCTGGCGGCAGCAAGAATGGCAGGTCTTGTGTGCGTAGACGGAGCCGGAAGAAGGAGTCACCATCAGTGAGTCTGAGTGACTGGAGGCTTAACGCCTCTTTTACTCCGCTGCACAGGGAGCCGAAGGCCGTGAGCTCCGCGATCCCTGAGGAGATGCCCCGAGCAGAGGAAAATAGCAGCCGTGGAGGCTTGTCCTGAGTCGCCGAAGCCGATCGTGGCCTTGGTAGTGGAGGAGGATCTTTGCGAGTCTACTGCTTGCTCATTGGAGATGGTCCCCAGTTCGTGGCGGTGGCTCCATGAAGGAAGACAGCCCGACGGCTATCCAGAGAGGTCAGGGAAGGAAAGGGATCCGGGCGGAGTTGTTGGTGGAGGAGCTCTACGGCTCGGATGACTCACTGGAGAGGGGTCTAAGGGCAGCATTGGTGCCTCGCCGAAGATGGGAGTCCCGCTCGGGACTCTGGCGGTGCTTGCATCGCGAGGAGGACTCACGCAGAGACACCAATGGGATGAGAACGCGACCAGAAAAGAAAGAAGTAGACCGGGTCCAGACCGCTGAACCAGCCGGCTCAACCAGCAGGCCAACAGGCCCTTAGACCGGCCGGGCCGAACAACAAGTGATGCCCTAGTTGCCACGTGGCGGCGTGCCACTGGCCACAAAAAGGTAATTTCCCAATAAATGCTCAGATCTTTGAAAATGTCTAGTAATTAGTACATTTATCAAAAAAATACAATCAATATACCAAAATTCTCAGAAAAATGTGTAAAACAATATGGATGCATAATATCAGACTTTTGATGCATGAATATCAGTGATATCTTATTAGTTGTGTAATGCTTAATTGATGGATAATAAATATCAAATGTTGGCCTAAAATTATGGGAAAATGTCAGTAACTCCATAATAATATTTTTAAACCATATGATATCTGTAATCATGATGTTGATGAACGGAAGCATGTAATTTTCTTAATATGTCTAGTTAAGGCTAATAACACTAAATATGATGCAATAAATGCACACATGCTCAATAAATGATGAAATTCACAGAGTAAGCTCATATCAGTATATGAAACCTCAGTTTTAATTATGAGATCATAATGATGAACATAATTCATATTATATGAAGAGCACCCTTAATGCATGTGATGTCACCCTAATATGGTTAAGGAAAGTGACATAATGTTAAATATGTTCACGTAATAATGTGACACATGAGTATATCCAGTTGATGAACTATAATCTGGAATATGACAGCAGTAAGATAAATATAAGGCAAGAATACAAGTAATCATGAGGATATCATAATGATATAAGTAAAGCCCTAATGAACATGATTAGGGTTAACATGAGATGTAGATGATGAGAATCTGATAGTAGTATATGATCTTGTCTTAATCAGGGATGAACAAGGTTAGAGTTGACCTGAGGAATATGTGATGATTAGCTTTCTCTTGACCAAGGTACGCCATTACCTCTTACTTGGCTTATTATATAATATGCTTGTGTTATATGTGTAGTAAAATACTTGGCATATGATATTGGATGAAATGATTGTTCTTGCATGATATGTTGCTTGATTTTTTGTACTTATGGCTATGAACACATGAAACATAAGATATCGGATCCATCATATGATAACACTAAAATCTTTGGTAGTACAGTGCATTGAAGTGATCTCAAACTCTTTGGTAGTAGATCACATGTGTTAGATCTCAAACTCTTTGGTAGTAGATCACACGTAAAATGATCTCAAACTCTTTGGTAGTAGATCATAAGGCATAAAAACATCAAAGCCCTTGGGGGCAGATGTACGAGATATATGATGGAAATGTGATTAAAAATATGTGTTCTCTTTTGCTAATGAATATCTATGTGCAAGTATACGCTTTTCTTATATTCTTATGTCTCTACTAAGTATTAATTTTATCTTATTGCCAAGATATGATGAGAGGTATATAAAAGACACGTAGGCGTACTCAGTACAATATTCTTGAAATATTGTGCTGACGTGTACCGCATGTAATCTTTTGTTTAGGTTGTGGTTATGCTCTTGAAGATCCAGGATAGTGAGAGTTGTGTGGCGAGCTGATGTACAGGTGGAGCTGTTGTCTTAAGATCCTGTAGTTTAGTGGTGGTACATGTGTATGTATAGTTTGTTGTTCAATATGTAATATCAAATGTTGTAACAATTCATGTTGTAATTATATGTTGAATGGTGAACATGTGTGTATGGTTTTATTATTGTTCATGTGCATGTGCTAATGTGTTTCCTTCTGACTCCCTTGATTTTCTTCTTCTTAGCCTAGTGTGGGATGTTCAAATTGGGATTCTCGCTGAGGTGAGGGTTTCAATTTGGACGTCACACATCAGATTAAGTTTATGAAAATCCGGGGACGTCACAGGTGGTATCAGAGCATGAACAATAGCAAAGCCTGGCATTTGCTCATTATGCAACTCAAAACCAAAGAACCTTGAACTTAATAATCTTTTAGGGTTAGATTAGTCGTCTTTTAGAGACTAGATCTGACCTAGCCTCTAGGTTAGCACCTAGATGTCTGAGAACTAGGTCTAGACTAGTGCTTGTTGAGTAGTATGTCCTTAGATGTCGTTCTTTCCTTGTAGTGCAGCGGTATGGGACATTGCACTATTTGGAAATGACGTGCATCAAGGGAAGAGAAACCCTAGACATATGGCGCTCATTTTCTAGAGTAGCTACGCTAGTCTACACCATGTTCTCAACCTTTTCACTAGTTTCCATGACACTGGACTCTCTACTATGTGTGGGACACTCGTTTCTGGTTTTGGTTTTTGATTCCAAACGGATCGAACCTCGATAGTTTTCTCTGACGCTTATTTTATCGGAGAAAAACTATATAATATTTTATTATGTATATATATTACAAAAATGTGTCCCCACACATGTATGAGTAGGAGGTGGTCATGCAACCCAAGTGAAAGTGATGACATCAGTCTAGAAGAGAGAGTAGTTCTAGATTAGATGTCTAGAGCCTTGTTTGGAATATGTGATAGATAGAATAAGTTTGATGATATGATCTAAGTCATTTATAGATGATATAAGATAGTTGTGATGATCTGTGTTTGTCTTTGAGGATGTAAGTTCAGTTTTGAGGATTTGAGATAAGTTCTTATGGTGTAAGTAAATAGGCTTTTATGAGATAAGATATGCTAAGTTAAGACAGGTTGTGAGTCAGCATGATCCTCAAGCTCTTTTACAAAGGAGGACCTCTAGTGTTAGGACCAGTTTTGGGGTTAGCTCAAGAGAGAGCGAGACCCACAGGGAGAAGGTCAGAGAACCTAGACTCCATGATATGAGAAATACGAGAAATATGTGATATGATATGTCCTAAACTAGACTACTCCTGAGTGATTGAGTTGAGTTGCTTTATGCATGATTCCTATAGTTGTCTGGAACCCTAGATGTCCTTGGGAGGACCAAACCCTAGATTAAGAGAGAGGCTGTTTATATATGTGCATGTGAACATGAATATGAGTGCCTGCCATCTGGGTGAGGGAGAGAGCCCAAGACCCTGGAGGAGGTAGCTATGTTAGTTTCTGTGAAGCCTCATGCTCGGGTTGGTGGTTTCCCACATAGGAATCTAGTGGTGTATATAAGAGAGCTTTGGGTATGATGTCTCATGGGTAGAGACCTATGAAGAGAATATCATAACATGTTTTGGTTGGTGCTTATGTGGCTAGAGCTTGTAAAGTTAATCGCTAGTGCCAATGAGATAATCCAAGAACCCTAGGCTAATAAAGGAAAGATAAAGTATGTGCATATGAGATACTCATAGAAATGAGTGAGCTCAGAGAGACTGAGCATGGCACTACCCTTGTGGTATGGGTTAGAGGAACCTCTTTTGGCATAGATAAAGTTTTGATATCTATTTTGATTAGCCACTCACGTAAGTTGTTTAGCATAACCATGGTAAAATATATGTAAGATGTGATCTAATTTTGAGATGTGATATATAGACATGATATGATGAAAACCTAGAGACGGTTTATTTGACATAAATGTATAAATGGTTAACCATGTACATGATAATGATGATAATTTGATTGTGTTGGTTAATCTTGTGATGAATGCATTAATAAATGTCATAAATTTGTCATGAGCAATAAAATAAGATCATATGAATGAAACATGTTACACGAGGTACTAATCATAGTGCTTTGCATACATGGTTCTAGGTAACCTTTGCAGATAGGTTACACATAGAATGGTGACTACATGTAGATGAAGGAAAGATAAGGTTTTCCCTGGAAGTATGCGTACGGTTTACTTTCGAGGATGAAAGTTATTTTAAGATGTATATGATGTGATAAAGTGGGTTTTCTAGCTTAATTCCGAGGACGGAATTTCTTTTAAGGTGTGTAGGATGTGATGAAGTGGACTTTTGGAATCCTGAAATGTCCAATGACACAAGTGAAGTCATGCATGTCGAGTTGTCTTGAGAATCCCAAGTGTTTTAGTAAAGTTGGAGTGTTGATTGAGGTCTGTATAATGTTTTGGATCCATAAGTTATGCCCATTTGAGGAATTTAATTGTTTGGTCAAATGATGATATTTTGGGATCGAGACTTGATGAAGATATAGATAAGTTTATTAATCCTCCGATCTTAAGTTTGATACAGCATAGGTGTCACATGCCCTCGAAACTGTTTAGACTATGGATACATGACGAGGAGTCATGTTGGCTCTAGGATGATCTGATCTAATGGTTGGCCTTTACCCCCACCCCCCCAAACACCAGGCGGACTGAGTCATGGATCAGGGTGAAGTACGATCCACCACGCAGCCACGACCACTGGGTGTGGGCTGAGGATGTGTGCGACGAGGAAAAAGAAACTGAAGCAGTTAGCTTCCGCTTGCATCAACACTTTTGCTTAGAAACAATAGAGAGTCAGTGACTATCCTCACTACTCTCCCCACATCTCTGTTGCAACCGGAGACCCAGGCTAGCAGGAAGTGGTGTTTGGGCAGAATTTAGACCCTTCTCATGCGAGCGATGGATAACAGCACCACGAGAGGAAGAAGATCGTGGCAAGGAGGATAACCACGCTGATGATCTGTGGACTGAGACCAGCAGTGCGTCGACTCCCAGGAGACACCAGGAAGGACACGTCCGCAGCGTCAGGCGGGGCTCGGTGCGTGGGACTTAAGTCCTTGTAGAACCAGAAAAAGGAGGAGGAGATGTGGTCGATCACTCCCAGTGTTCCAATCCCTGGCGGCAGCAAGAATGGCAGGTCTTGTGTGCGTAGACGGAGCCGGAAGAAGGATTCACCATCAGTGAGTCTGAGTGACTGGAGGCTTAACGCCTCTTTTACTCCGCCGCACAGGGAGCCGAAGGCCGTGAGCTCCGTGATCCCTGAGGAGATGCCCCGAGCAGAGGAAAACAACAGCCGTGGAGGCTTGTCCTGAGTCGCCGAAGTCGATCGTGGCCTTGGTAGTGGAGGAGGATCTTTGCGAGTCTACTGCTTGCTCACTGGAGATGGTCCCCAGTCCGCGGCGGCGGCTCCATGGAGGAAGACACCCCAACGGCTATCCAGAGAGGCCAGGGAAGGAAAGGGATCCGGGCGGAGTTGTTGGTGGAGGAGCTCTGCGGCTCGGATGACTCACTGGAGAGGGATCTAAGGGAAGCATTGGTGCCTCGCCGAAGATGGGAGTCCCGCTCGGGACTCTGGCGGTGCTTGCATCGCGAGGAGGACTCACGCAGAGACACCAATGGGATGAGAACGCGACCAGAAAAGAAAGAAGTAGACCGGGTCCAGACCGCTGAACCAGCCGGCTCAACCAGCAGACCAACAGGCCCTTATACCGGCCGGGTCGAACAACAAGTGATGCCCTAGTTGCCACGTGGCGGCGTGCCACTGGCCACAAAAAGGTGATTTCCCAATAAATGCTCAGATCTTTGAAAATGTCTAGTAATTAGTACGTTTATCAGAAAAATACAATCAATATACCAAAATTCTCAGAAAAATGTGTAAAACAATATGGATGCATAATATCAGACTTTTGATGCATGAATATCAGTGATATCTTGTTAGTTGTGAAATGCTTAATTGATGGATAATAAATATCAAACGTTGGCCTAAAATTATGGGAAAATGTCAGTAACTCCATAATAATATTTTTAAACCATATGATATCTGTAATCATGATGTTGATGAACGAAAGCATGTAATTTTCTTAATATGTCTAGTTAAGGCTAATAACACTAAAGATGATGCACTAAATGCACACATGCTCAATAAATGATGAAATTCACAGAGTAAGCTCATATTAGTATATGAAACCTCAGTTTTAATTATGAGATCATAATGATGAACATAATTCATATTATATGAAGAGCACCCTTAATACATGTGATGTCACCCTAATATGGTTAAGGAAAGTGACATAATGTTAAATATGTTCACGTAATAATGTGACACATGAGTATATCCAGTTGATGAACTATAATCTGGAATATGACAACAGTAAGATAAATATAAGGCAAGAATATAAGTAATCATGAGGATATCATAATGAGATAAGTAAAGCCCTAATGAACATGATTAGGGTTAACATGAGATGTAGATGATGAGAATCTGATAGTAGTATATGATCTTGTCTTAATCAGGGATGAACAAGGTTAGAGTTGACCTGAGGAATATGTGATGATTAGGTTTCTCTTGACCAAGGTACGCCATTACCTCTTACTTGGCTTATTATATAATATGCTTGTGTTATATGTGTAGTAAAATACTTGGCATATGATATTGGATGAAATGATTGTTCTTGCATGATACGTTGCTTGATTTTCTGTACTTATGGCTATGAACACATGAAACATAAGATATCAGATCCATCATATGATAACACTAAACTCTTTGGTAGTACAGTGCATTGAAGTGATCTCAAACTCTTTGGTAGTAGATCACATGTGTTAGATCTCAAACTCTTTGGTAGTAGATCACACGTAAAATGATCTCAAACTCATTGGTAGTAGATCATAAGGCCTAAAAACATCAAAGCCCTTGGGGGCAGATGTACGAGATATATGATGGAAATGTGATTAAAAATATGTGTTCTCTTCTGCTAATGAATATCTTTGTGCAAGTATACGCTTTTCTTATATTCTTATGTCTCTACTAAGTATTAATTTTATCTTATTGCCAAGATATGATGAGAGGTATATAAAAACACGTAGGCGTACTCAGTACAATATTCTTGAAATATTTTGTTGACGTGTACCGCATGTAATCTTTTGTTTAGGTTGTGGTTATGCTCTTGAAGATCCAGGATAGTGAGAGTTGTGTGGCGAGCTGATGTACAGGTGGAGCTGTTGTCTTAAGATCCTGTAGTTTAGTGGTGGTACATGTGTATGTATAGTTTGTTGTTCAATATGTAATATCAAATGTTGTAACAATTCATGTTGTAATTATATGTTGAATGGTGAACATGTGTGTATGGTTTTATTATTGTTCATGTGCATGTGCTAATGTGTTTCCTTCTGACTCCCTTGATTTTCTTCTTCTTAGCCTAGTGTGGGATGTTCAAATTGGGATTCTCGCTGAGGTGAGGGTTTCAATTTGGACGTCACACATCAGATTAAGTTTATGAAAATCCGGGGACGTCACAGGTGGTATCAGAGCATGAACAATAGCAAAGCCTGGCATTTGCTCATTATGCAACTCAAAACCAAAGAACCTTGAACTTAATAATCTTTTAGGGTTAGATTAGTCGTCTTTTAGAGACTAGATCTGACCTAGCCTCTAGGTTAGCACCTAGATGTCTGAGAACTAGGTCTAGACTAGTGCTTGTTGAGTAGTATGTCCTTAGATGTCGTTCTTTCCTTGTAGTGCAGCGGTATGGGACATTGCACTATTTGGAAATGACGTGCATCAAGGGAAGAGAAACCCTAGACATATGGCGCTCATTTTCTAGAGTAGCTACGCTAGTCTACACCATGTTCTCAACCTTTTCACTAGTTTCCATGACACTGGACTCTCTACTATGTGTGGGACACTCGTTTCTGGTTTTGGTTTTTGATTCCAAACGGATCGAACCTCGATAGTTTTCTCTGACGCTTATTTTATCGGAGAAAAACTATATAATATTTTATTATGTATATATATTACAAAAATGTGTCCCCACACATGTATGAGTAGGAGGTGGTCATGCAACCCAAGTGAAAGTGATGACATCAGTCTAGAAGAGAGAGTAGTTCTAGATTAGATGTCTAGAGCCTTGTTTGGAATATGTGATAGATAGAATAAGTTTGATGATATGATCTAAGTCATTTATAGATGATATAAGATAGTTGTGATGATCTGTGTTTGTCTTTGAGGATGTAAGTTCAGTTTTGAGGATTTGAGATAAGTTCTTATGGTGTAAGTAAATAGGCTTTTATGAGATAAGATATGCTAAGTTAAGACAGGTTGTGAGTCAGCATGATCCTCAAGCTCTTTTACAAAGGAGGACCTCTAGTGTTAGGACCAGTTTTGGGGTTAGCTCAAGAGAGAGCGAGACCCACAGGGAGAAGGTCAGAGAACCTAGACTCCATGATATGAGAAATACGAGAAATATGTGATATGATATGTCCTAAACTAGACTACTCCTGAGTGATTGAGTTGAGTTGCTTTATGCATGATTCCTATAGTTGTCTGGAACCCTAGATGTCCTTGGGAGGACCAAACCCTAGATTAAGAGAGAGGCTGTTTATATATGTGCATGTGAACATGAATATGAGTGCCTGCCATCTGGGTGAGGGAGAGAGCCCAAGACCCTGGAGGAGGTAGCTATGTTAGTTTCTGTGAAGCCTCATGCTCGGGTTGGTGGTTTCCCACATAGGAATCTAGTGGTGTATATAAGAGAGCTTTGGGTATGATGTCTCATGGGTAGAGACCTATGAAGAGAATATCATAACATGTTTTGGTTGGTGCTTATGTGGCTAGAGCTTGTAAAGTTAATCGCTAGTGCCAATGAGATAATCCAAGAACCCTAGGCTAATAAAGGAAAGATAAAGTATGTGCATATGAGATACTCATAGAAATGAGTGAGCTCAGAGAGACTGAGCATGGCACTACCCTTGTGGTATGGGTTAGAGGAACCTCTTTTGGCATAGATAAAGTTTTGATATCTATTTTGATTAGCCACTCACGTAAGTTGTTTAGCATAACCATGGTAAAATATATGTAAGATGTGATCTAATTTTGAGATGTGATATATAGACATGATATGATGAAAACCTAGAGACGGTTTATTTGACATAAATGTATAAATGGTTAACCATGTACATGATAATGATGATAATTTGATTGTGTTGGTTAATCTTGTGATGAATGCATTAATAAATGTCATAAATTTGTCATGAGCAATAAAATAAGATCATATGAATGAAACATGTTACACGAGGTACTAATCATAGTGCTTTGCATACATGGTTCTAGGTAACCTTTGCAGATAGGTTACACATAGAATGGTGACTACATGTAGATGAAGGAAAGATAAGGTTTTCCCTGGAAGTATGCGTACGGTTTACTTTCGAGGATGAAAGTTATTTTAAGATGTATATGATGTGATAAAGTGGGTTTTCTAGCTTAATTCCGAGGACGGAATTTCTTTTAAGGTGTGTAGGATGTGATGAAGTGGACTTTTGGAATCCTGAAATGTCCAATGACACAAGTGAAGTCATGCATGTCGAGTTGTCTTGAGAATCCCAAGTGTTTTAGTAAAGTTGGAGTGTTGATTGAGGTCTGTATAATGTTTTGGATCCATAAGTTATGCCCATTTGAGGAATTTAATTGTTTGGTCAAATGATGATATTTTGGGATCGAGACTTGATGAAGATATAGATAAGTTTATTAATCCTCCGATCTTAAGTTTGATACAGCATAGGTGTCACATGCCCTCGAAACTGTTTAGACTATGGATACATGACGAGGAGTCATGTTGGCTCTAGGATGATCTGATCTAATGGTTGGCCTTTACCCCCACCCCCCCAAACACCAGGCGGACTGAGTCATGGATCAGGGTGAAGTACGATCCACCACGCAGCCACGACCACTGGGTGTGGGCTGAGGATGTGTGCGACGAGGAAAAAGAAACTGAAGCAGTTAGCTTCCGCTTGCATCAACACTTTTGCTTAGAAACAATAGAGAGTCAGTGACTATCCTCACTACTCTCCCCACATCTCTGTTGCAACCGGAGACCCAGGCTAGCAGGAAGTGGTGTTTGGGCAGAATTTAGACCCTTCTCATGCGAGCGATGGATAACAGCACCACGAGAGGAAGAAGATCGTGGCAAGGAGGATAACCACGCTGATGATCTGTGGACTGAGACCAGCAGTGCGTCGACTCCCAGGAGACACCAGGAAGGACACGTCCGCAGCGTCAGGCGGGGCTCGGTGCGTGGGACTTAAGTCCTTGTAGAACCAGAAAAAGGAGGAGGAGATGTGGTCGATCACTCCCAGTGTTCCAATCCCTGGCGGCAGCAAGAATGGCAGGTCTTGTGTGCGTAGACGGAGCCGGAAGAAGGATTCACCATCAGTGAGTCTGAGTGACTGGAGGCTTAACGCCTCTTTTACTCCGCCGCACAGGGAGCCGAAGGCCGTGAGCTCCGTGATCCCTGAGGAGATGCCCCGAGCAGAGGAAAACAACAGCCGTGGAGGCTTGTCCTGAGTCGCCGAAGTCGATCGTGGCCTTGGTAGTGGAGGAGGATCTTTGCGAGTCTACTGCTTGCTCACTGGAGATGGTCCCCAGTCCGCGGCGGCGGCTCCATGGAGGAAGACACCCCAACGGCTATCCAGAGAGGCCAGGGAAGGAAAGGGATCCGGGCGGAGTTGTTGGTGGAGGAGCTCTGCGGCTCGGATGACTCACTGGAGAGGGATCTAAGGGAAGCATTGGTGCCTCGCCGAAGATGGGAGTCCCGCTCGGGACTCTGGCGGTGCTTGCATCGCGAGGAGGACTCACGCAGAGACACCAATGGGATGAGAACGCGACCAGAAAAGAAAGAAGTAGACCGGGTCCAGACCGCTGAACCAGCCGGCTCAACCAGCAGACCAACAGGCCCTTATACCGGCCGGGTCGAACAACAAGTGATGCCCTAGTTGCCACGTGGCGGCGTGCCACTGGCCACAAAAAGGTGATTTCCCAATAAATGCTCAGATCTTTGAAAATGTCTAGTAATTAGTACGTTTATCAGAAAAATACAATCAATATACCAAAATTCTCAGAAAAATGTGTAAAACAATATGGATGCATAATATCAGACTTTTGATGCATGAATATCAGTGATATCTTGTTAGTTGTGAAATGCTTAATTGATGGATAATAAATATCAAACGTTGGCCTAAAATTATGGGAAAATGTCAGTAACTCCATAATAATATTTTTAAACCATATGATATCTGTAATCATGATGTTGATGAACGAAAGCATGTAATTTTCTTAATATGTCTAGTTAAGGCTAATAACACTAAAGATGATGCACTAAATGCACACATGCTCAATAAATGATGAAATTCACAGAGTAAGCTCATATTAGTATATGAAACCTCAGTTTTAATTATGAGATCATAATGATGAACATAATTCATATTATATGAAGAGCACCCTTAATACATGTGATGTCACCCTAATATGGTTAAGGAAAGTGACATAATGTTAAATATGTTCACGTAATAATGTGACACATGAGTATATCCAGTTGATGAACTATAATCTGGAATATGACAACAGTAAGATAAATATAAGGCAAGAATATAAGTAATCATGAGGATATCATAATGAGATAAGTAAAGCCCTAATGAACATGATTAGGGTTAACATGAGATGTAGATGATGAGAATCTGATAGTAGTATATGATCTTGTCTTAATCAGGGATGAACAAGGTTAGAGTTGACCTGAGGAATATGTGATGATTAGGTTTCTCTTGACCAAGGTACGCCATTACCTCTTACTTGGCTTATTATATAATATGCTTGTGTTATATGTGTAGTAAAATACTTGGCATATGATATTGGATGAAATGATTGTTCTTGCATGATACGTTGCTTGATTTTCTGTACTTATGGCTATGAACACATGAAACATAAGATATCAGATCCATCATATGATAACACTAAACTCTTTGGTAGTACAGTGCATTGAAGTGATCTCAAACTCTTTGGTAGTAGATCACATGTGTTAGATCTCAAACTCTTTGGTAGTAGATCACACGTAAAATGATCTCAAACTCATTGGTAGTAGATCATAAGGCCTAAAAACATCAAAGCCCTTGGGGGCAGATGTACGAGATATATGATGGAAATGTGATTAAAAATATGTGTTCTCTTCTGCTAATGAATATCTTTGTGCAAGTATACGCTTTTCTTATATTCTTATGTCTCTACTAAGTATTAATTTTATCTTATTGCCAAGATATGATGAGAGGTATATAAAAACACGTAGGCGTACTCAGTACAATATTCTTGAAATATTTTGTTGACGTGTACCGCATGTAATCTTTTGTTTAGGTTGTGGTTATGCTCTTGAAGATCCAGGATAGTGAGAGTTGTGTGGCGAGCTGATGTACAGGTGGACCTGTTGTCTTAAGATCCTGTAGTTTAGTGGTAGTACATGTGTATGTATAGTTTGCTGTTCAATATGTAATATCAAATGTTGTAACAATTAATGTTGTAATTATATGTTGAATGGTGAACATGTGTGTATGGTTTTATTATTGTTCATGTGCATGTGCTACTGTGTTTCCTTCTGACTCCCTTGATTTTCTTCTTCTTAGCCTAGTGTGGGATGTTTAAATAGGGATTGTCGCTGAGATGAGGGTTTCAATTTGGACGTCACACATCAGATTAAGTTTATGAAAATCCGTGGACGTCACAGAGGTTTTGTACACAGTGGGCATGATTCTCTTCTTCCTCATCTTTATTCTCGTGTGGGGAGGGTAGAGCTGTAAATGGGTACGGGTAGACCCGCAAAACCGCAAATCTGAACCCTTAAAAAATCCATCACGGGTCTAATTTTTTATATCCACATACCATTGGACCAGTATATCTTTGGACCCGCATATAAGTGGGTCCAATAATGGGTATGCTTGGACCCAGACCCGCTAGACTTGTGTACCCGCTATACATAAGTAACTACTTAAATAATATGTTATATATATCATACTTACTAGTCTAACTAATATAATTCTTGAGAATATATCTTACTCTAACAACAATAAGGTTGAGACTAGTCATATAATTAAGAATTTACTATTCTACTTACAATAATCCACATCATAAGTAAACTTAAAATCTAAATGTCTACTAATTTACATTACTTTTTATGTAAGTTAATATTATGAGGATGACTACAAATATGTATACAATTAACTCAATATAATGTTAATGTATAAAATATAGAATTATCTAAGGGCTTATCTTTAATATATGACGGGTAACTAACGGGTAGCTACCCGGCAACACTTCCTGATATTTTTTTTCATACTTCCTGATATTTTTTTTATTTTTTTTTCGCAATTGTATAGGAACATTTTATCTAGCTCTCCAAAAAATTTGATCAAAAAATAATATCATTTGCCCCCCCCCCCAAATCATAAAATCCATCCATATATATTACTGACTGTATATATGTATATATATATACACACACACATACACACACACACACACACATATATATATATATATATATATATATTTCACACTTCCTGATATTTTTTTTTTAAATTCGCAATTGTAGAGGATAATTTTGTCTAGCTCTCCAAAAAAATTGATCAAAAAATTATATCATTTGCCCCCCCCCAAAAAAATAAAAAAACCCGTCCATATATATTACTGCAGTTATTCTTTGCACTCAGAGTTACTCCAGCATACCATATAATTACTCTTGCTATTCAGACGAGTTACTCCAGCATATCACATGGTTACTCTTTTGACCCGAGTTACTCTAGCGAAAATTCTGGCTACCCGCCGGGCAATCGAATGAACAGCCATTATCTAATATAACTATTTCACCAGCTTGGCGCACCTTCCGCTGAACGTCCACAACGACAACGACGAAGACGAGGAACTCTTGATGCTTCCCTTTTCAGTAGTCATGCTACGTGCTTGTCTCTTCGAATCTGAAGCCCCATTACTGGTGGTGCTGATGCTGCGCGACATCTTCGCCTTGCCGAAGGAGGGGTTTTCTGTACTGCTGCAACTGCGGCCGCTTAGATTCCTGCTTGCGAAGCCCTTCTTGGTGCCGGCGAACTTCCACGCTTCATCCATGACTGCAAGGCGACGGCGCATTCCGTAACGATCGCTTGATGGATCGATCAAGCTCCTCTTCTCCTTTGTTTGACTCGCCTCCGCACCGTAGTCCTTTAGGTCAGACGGGTCCGAGCGTTCTTCTTCTTCTTCTACTAGTACAATCACCGTGTTAGAAACGGGTCTCTTCCTTCTATTTGCTGTGCGATTGTAGTATGGTGGGTGGATGTAGCAAGGAACAGTAGGCTGGCAAGTTATTTATAGGTACACGCGTGGCTGGAATCCAATGGCTACTTGGATTACTGACTTCCGAGTCCGACTCGGCCGGTGCAACTAGGAAAAGGAATCTATCCACCGCTACATGGGGCCTCTATTTATTATTTTTGTAACGGCACTATTATAGTAATATCACTTTGACAGAAAAAAGAAAAGATTATAATAGTTATTACTTCCTATTAGCGTTATAATTGGGTATGGATATATCTGCATACTTGAAATCCATACCCTCCTAACCGTTATGAGTATAAAATTTTGTTACCATCTACCCTTTTACCCTTACTTGCATACTCATCCTCTTACAAGTGTTGACTAAATTGGACATTATTATAATCCCTTTATTTTGATGATGACAAACATTTTTTTCTTGTGGTTTTAATTTGCTATTTGAGTATCTCAGGGACAAACATATAAGGTGGTGGATAAGGAAGACTCGGAAGATCAATTTGCTAAAATTATTTTATTTTTATGATTGTAATCAGTGTAAAAACTTGTACAAGTTATAATGTACAAATACTTAGATATCATGTAAATCAAGCGTTTAGATCCTCCTATCCACTCACAACATTGAGATAGGTCATCCCCCAAGATAGTATCACAATTGCACATTGAGACACACACTTAGTAAATGAATACATTGAATCAGTGATATTCCCGGTCGACAAAAACTTCGACCGAGGACACTCTCAGTAGACAAACTCCTCGACCGAGAATAGACCCTCCTAGCCGTTAGAGTGAGTTAGAAAAGTGGTTTGGAATTGGAATCGAACGTTACAACATATCGACTCAGACTCTCACTCGGTCAACAAATTCCTCGAACGAGAAACTCTCAATCGACAAATACTTCGACCGAAAATAGTTCTGTCCGTACTTTTCAGAATTAATTAACTAGCTGTTACAAATGTAATTAGTGGACACTTAACAGCTAGTTGAGCACTAACAACACCCTAGAAGGTGTCTAGAACGTTTCCAAGCATTAGCAAACTACTCCTATAAATAGGACAATCATAGGGCACCTCAAAGCATCACTTGCATATACAATTCACTTGAGATCACATTGTAGCAAGCCATTAGCAAAACTTTCACTTCAAAAACATTTTGAGAAGCTGTGAAATCGTGTCCTATAGGCTGATATCTCCTATCCACTATACATTCATGTCCATCCACTTTGGTTAGGAGATCGAACACTTGATATACGATTCAAGCCTTGTGCTACATTGATAAAGTTGTACTTTCCTATTTCTTTCTTATTCCTTCTTATTGCTTTGGTTCTCCTTTGCTACTCATAGGTTGGAGGTTGTGGAAAGGAGGTTGTATGAGCTTCTTCTAGTAGAGAAGGTAGCTCGGCGGACTTAGGATTACTTCAAGAAGGCTGTCTCAACGGGAAGCTACTTCAAGAAGAAGGCTACTTCAAGGGGGGAGCTTGGAGTTACTTCGAGAAAGGCTTCTTCAAGGTTGGTGGGACTACTTCTAGGTGAAGGCTATCCTAAGGGTGGTGATGATATTTGTATCTTATGTAACATCCTTGCGAGGTAATAAAATACAAGTGCTTTCAAAATCCCAATTGGAAATAATTGGGTATTGGCCTGAGTCCCTTAGTTTTGCTAAGGGTGGAACCACTCTAAACGCCTGTGTCTCCTTCTCAAATATTTTTGTGGTTGCTTGGTTGAATTAATTTTAAAATTATTATAAAACCCTATTCAACCCCCTAGTATGTTTTCAATTGGTATCAGAGCAGGTTTCAAGGAACTTTAACAAAGTCTTGAAAAAAATGGTGATGGGGTACGAAACAATTAAAACTTGGAAGGAATAAATGTAGCTCGGCCTCCTCCATTTGATGGCACAAACTACACCTATTGGAAGAGGAGGATGCAATTCTATTTCTAAGGAATTAGTTGGGATCTTTGGAGAATGGTTACAAATGTCTATGAACTTCCTCAAACTGATGATGCTACATGTGATGCAAACACGGTGAGATTACCCCAATTGAATGCAAAAGCTGTAAGTATCCTTTATTATTCAATTTCCGTAGGTGAGTTCAATAGAATTTCAAATTGTGAAATTGCATGTGAAATATGACATACACTCTCTATTACTTATGAAGGAACTATTCAAGTAAAATATTCCAAAATTGGTATGCTTAAACAAAAGTTTTAACAGTTTCTTATGGAACCATATGAGTCTACTAGTGAAATGTATGTAAAGTTTTCTTCGATTGTTAATGGGTTGAATGCATTAGGTAAAGCCATTAGTGAAGAGGATCAAGAAAAGATTCTTAGGTGCTTGCCTCTAAAGTACAAACCAAAGGTGAAGACCATTGAAGAAGCCAATGATATCACTACAATAAGGATGGAACAACTCATTGGCAACTTGGAGGCTCATGAAGCTACACTGGAAGAAGAAGAAAGATTGGCGGCTGAACACAAAAAGGAGAAAAGGAAGGACATTGCATTCAAAGCATCAACAAAGAATAGTCATGACACAAGTGAAGAAGATAGTGAAGAATAAACACTCATTGTAAATGGTAAGCAATATAGAAGTTTTAAAACTAACAAAATTCCTAGTGTTTCTTCCTCCAAGTGCTTTGAATGTTGCAAAAAGGGACACTTAAAATGTGATTGTTCCAAACTTCAGAAGGGGAAGAAATCATTTTACAAAGAGAAAGAAAGAGCATATAAAGTTGCATGGGATGATTCATGTGATGATAATGAAGATGGAAAATAATAGTGTCTTATTGCTACAACAAATGAAGAATAAGAAGAGGTAAGTCTTTTTGATATATCTAAAGAAGAGTTTGTTGCTAGCATTGGTGAATTGCTTGATAAATATATTGATTATAAAAACAAACTAAAAAGAGTTACAAAAACAAATGAAGGTTTGTATGCTAAATTGAATGATCTTGGTTTTGAAAAAGAAAGTATTATTTTTGAAAACTCTACCTTGAAATCATCTTTAAATGATTGCAATATAAAGTTGTTTACACTAGAAACTAATTATGATCTTCTTTGTCAAGAAAAGGTTGAACTGCTTGATAAACTAAATGATTTTCAGACTCAACCTATCTTCTGTACTCATCTAGATTATGATGCTATTATTAAAGAAAGAGATACTTTATCATCTGATCTAGATCAAGCAAAATTAGATATCAAAAGGAAAATGGATGAGATTGCTAAGCTACAAAAAGAAATTAGTAGTTTGAGAAATAATGATGCTCTTGATAAGATCCTAAAGAATTCTTCTGTTTATAATGGAAGGAGAGGTTTAGGATATTTTCCAAAAGAAAAATCCTATCAATCTAAACCTAGAAGAACACAAGCACCCAAGACCAAGATTATGTATGTACACAAGAACAACTCAACTTCTAGAAAGAGAAATGAGATTGACTTTATTTGTTGTCATTATTGCTTGTATCTTGGATGTCACTACTACAGAAAATGCTTTTTACAACAGTTCATTTTCTCAATTTACAACAGGTGTTAACCGTTGTATTAGATCGCGTGGTCTTATGGGGGGGTTCTTTACACAACATGTGATCGCATGTTGTAATAGATGTATTTTATACAACAGTTGAAACATGTTGTCTTATAAGGAATGGCCTGTTGTAATATGGGTATTTTACACAACATGTGGTGCACCTGTTGTAATATATATTATACAACAGTTGAACGACGTTGTCTTTCGCGAAACACACCTGTTGTAATAGGGGTATTTTTTACAACATGCGGTTCACCCGTTGTAATATATATTATACAACATTCGAAGCATGTTGTCTTTCACTAAACACACCCGTTGTAATAGGTAGGTCTATTACAACATGCAGTGCACCTGTTGTAATATACATATTTATACAACAGTTGGAGTATGTTGTCTTTCCATACATTTAACCGTTGTAGTAAGATTGTTTAGACAACATGGTGTGTGTCTGTTGTAATATACACAATTTATACAATAGGTTATGCATGTTGTAGTTCACTAGAAATACATGTTGTAATAGGTGTATTTTTTCCTGACAAACCTGTTGTAATAGGTGTGGATAACACAACATGTGTTGTTTGTTGTAGAATCATACATTTTACAACATATTATTAACTGTTGTCTTTGATTAGAGTTTGAAAGGTCATATATCGAACCAATTGTATTGATCAAATTAACCATATTATTAATCAACTACAATAAATATGCAATTATACTTTTTCATTTCACAAACAAACACATAGTGGAACAAAATTTCCATCAAACCTTGAAAGAAACTCGTACTAAATTTAATTAATATTAAATCATCCATACAACGATTCAATAATACAAAGTAATGAGTATCCACTCTAGAATCAAACTGAAAACTAACTAAAAAAGTTTCACACATTGGTCTATGGTAAAGAACAAATGTCTCCCCCACATGTCACATAATCTTATGTGTGCTCAAGAACACATGTCGCCCACTCGTTTCGGACCTCATCGATTTCTTCTTGGTTGAAGCAACGACCAATATACTTCGAATAATACTGCAATCATATGACAAATATATCAACATATTGTGATATTTTCAATTTATATAGAAATTTGAACAAACTAAAAGAATATAATGTTAAGTAGCTTACACATTCAGGATTATTTCTATTTCTCGCATCAAAGATGTCTTTCATATACTTCAGCACATAATACCCGCAATCTGTATTGTTCGGCTGCTTTGGACACTATACAAAATAAATATTAATTTGTTATCCAAATAATTGTGAGAACTTGTTAGCAAATAAGAGGATGGAAAGGTATAAATAGCCAGAAAACTTAATAAAAGGTATGTGTAAAAGCAGCATAAGCATGCAAGAAATTGTAAATGACATCAGCATCTCTGTGCTCTAAGCCATCAATGAATACGAAGGCATTTAATTAAGGAACATGCTATACGAGGGCTTTGGGCCAAAGATGTTTTGGAACATGGAAGTGCTACATTATGGTTCTTGGCTATAGCAAGTGATGGTTTTTTCACCGGCAATACTATTCTGGTATTTGAGTGTAGGCACAACGTCTGATGGAGAGTTCCATTGGTGCGGCAAAGGTATCAAGATTCTGCTGAACAAATTCGAATGCATCATCAGTGCATAATGGATGAATGGGCAACATAAAATCGAGTTTTTTCAAAATAAGTTTCACAATATCGAACACCTGCGATCTACCTTTTAAGAGATATAGCCAGGTTTCCCTAGAGATTGAATCAAGAAAAAGTAATGAAATGCATGTATCCAGATAGACTTGGGACCTTGCAAGGTCCCCACACATGAGATGAACCAACAAAGGCAAACAACCTAACCAAGATTTACTTGGGCAGACAACACGAGTCTGCTTTTCAAGCTGACACAACTCCACTCAAATGACATGGAGTTTTAATCGAGCAACAGAACTCACACCTACTCAGTAGAAGGATGGCCTAGGCTATAGTGCGTCATAGAGATGACGCAAAGTTAGATAAAGTGCCACATTCAATAGACAACTTGACAACATAATCTAGATTATAGATACAACACTATAAAAAAAACATGAATTAGCTACATATAATAAGGTTACAATTTTCTTTTATGTAGTTAGTAATGGTATTTCCTTACATTTTTATATTATGTAACTTGAAACAATGTAGCCATGTTCGATTTTCATACAAAATTTCGCCATTCCGCCAAGGTCCAAACCACACACTCCGTTCCCGCTCAGATTTTCATTTGTACCATTTTCTACCTTCTCCCCCTAAACTCCTGGCGGCTTCTTCCCCCAAATCCTTGGCTTCATTCCTACCCTTTGCATCCCTTCTGCTCCGCCACAAACCGCACAATCAACAAAGAAATACGTCTTCATCCTTTAGCCATACAAACTAGCGACTTTATTCATCTCTTCGTCCCGTTGCGCCATTCCCTTACCTTATCCCCGTCCACAACATCTTTGCCCCTAAAATACCTTCTCCACCTTATCCCTCTATCACGTCTATTTCCCCTATTAGTTTAGCAGAGGGTATAGGAGTTCTTCAAAAGTGGATACGACAACAAACCATGGAGAGTTGTGATGGGAGTAAATTAGCGAGCATGTTTATGCACGGAGGTTGTGATGCGCAAGTCGGGCTGAGTGCTACTCCCTTTTTTCTATGCTAGCCTCCCACCCTGCATTCAAGCTTGTTGCTCCATCATTTACAAGGATGAATCCTCTACGTCTATATCTATCCAGAAAATAGCCCAATATTATACTATTTTTCATTTCCTTGCATGATATTGATATCTTGCTGATGCTATTTAAATATCGTCAAATTAGTCTTTGAACTACATGACGGTGAGCTAAATGTGATTAGGTGCAAAGATATTTACCGCTCCCAATGCTTGTAATGTGTGACCTGCTCTGCTAATGGCTTCATTTATAAATGCATTCGATCTTCATGAGGTAAAGCTATAGGAAATTAAAGGGTGCTGGTGGAAGTTACTTTCCTCTTACTTAGTAATACAAAATTAGATTCATATTGTTGCTTTTGAAGGGTAAAAAGACACTTCGAAAAGGTTTTTTCTAACAACATTAAACCTTCCTGGCATACTTGGTATCCATGTTTATGTCATTAAGAAATGATGGTTGTACAGACACGTGCCCATAGTTGGTGTACATGTGCTGGTTAGATAATTGTTTACCTATAGTTAGGATTACATGTCCTGGTTTTAGTCCCAAACATTCTTTTGTTCTTACAAAAAGTACTTGGAAGATTTATGTTATATTCTAGATTTTATTTTCAGTTCTTAGTTCCAAATTAATTTAGCAATTCATGCAAAACATTTTAAGATGATGGTCTCTTTTTGCAACTCGATTGAACTATAGCTTGTGAACTTCAACAGAGGTTTCTTGTTGGCATGAGCCAAGTGTCATGGAGCTATTGTTGTGGTTTCTTGACTTAATTTTTTGTTTGATCTCGATTCAAGCAAAGGCTTTACTTGCTGCCTGTTGGGTCTAGTGATGTATATCTCCTTTGTGAAGATGGTCTGCAAGTGTTATCTGGTTTGGATCTGTTGATGAAATGGGGAAATTCTTAACCTCCATGGCATTCAATTACTTTGGTAAGTGAGATAAGAAACATGATGATGCGTATAGGGGAGGTCATCCTAGGAGATTTGATGTTGTGGCCAGTGAGTTAGGAAAATGGGGGATGCACGTACAGGAGATGCTTATGTAGGCACTAGCATAATCTTTTTTCACTCAATTATGTTGATAATTACATTTGTTCTCTTATGCTAGTTGCCCTACGATTATTTTGTTAACGCAGGTTGGTATTTACTTGCACTTTTATAATGTGTTCTGTAATATGACAAAGGACTTTACCAATATCAACATGTTCAACCTAACACCCTATGCTCCCTTGATGGTTGGTTGAGCTACTCCTTCATTTTCTTGAAATTCTCGTTATCCAATTGAACTAGTTAGGAATCGTATGCGTGAACTTTTTTTATATTTTGTAATCAGAAAATATGTGTAGCAGATTTCTGTTTACATTGATATGTAATATGATATCTCTGATTCCGTAAAGAGCAAATGTGTGTCGGATATATATTATATAGTAATTTTGTTAGCATTCAAAAGTAGCCGTAGTAGTGCTAGATTTAAGGCATATGTATACAAAACAGAGTACACGCATACATACAAAGTCTGCTCTTTATAATGTACATAAGGGTTGCTAGATTTGTTGATTAAGAGAATATATTCCAGGCATTCTGGAAGCCAAATAGATTCATCAATTTTAAGAAACATCAAGATAAAAAGGTATACAACTTGGAGATTACAGATTCTACTATGATAGGCTCACTGCATTTCAGAACCTTAGTATTACACTTGAAGCTTACATATTACATTAAGATTAGCTCATTATTGATTGTTCCTGTGAGTTTACACGTGCTAAGTGCTGGCCATGAAATTACATACAAATTAGACTCTGATGAATTATGATACATACGTTACCATGACTATTTTTAGTGTTCGACTGGATTTTTTGAGGTGATTCTTCTTGAGCACCGTGCTTTGTCAACTTAGAAATCCACAACTTGCCTTTTGCGCTACAAACCCTCAGGTAAGACTTTGGGTTGAGATGATCTTTTAGATACAGGCATGCAGATGTGGCTTGGTACTAGTTATATATCATGGTTGCATTTGCAAAGGCAGTTGTTCATGATTTTGGATTCATCTATTACCATTTGAGAGGTGCATTACTATAGTACCCATTGTTTATTCACTTATGAATATGTTTTAATTCTTTAATACATCCTGCAATGAAGTACTTATACAAGGGTTATCATATCTGTGATGATATTGGGTCACTCTAATATAATTAGCAAATTTTGGGTTATCTTGTATCTTCTAGAAAATAATAATGAAAGAACATCAGTAATTCAAACATTGTTCATTTTATGTTGTATCTAGTCCTAGTTCGAGTGAGCTTTTTTCTGGTTATATTTGCTGCTAGCTGAATGGATGATCCAATAGCTTATCATAACTTCTCCAACTCACTCGATTAAATCTTCTTAATAGGTTAAGCTATAATCTGGTTTTTAGTTCCATGAATCTTAGTCGGGTCTCTCTGCCTTGAAAGTCTTGACTTCCATTGCTGTCTTCTGGAATGTATGATCTGCAATTTTGATCTATCTTCAGTTTTGAAGGGCTTGTGTCTATTTTAAAGCTGAATCTTAAGACTGGTCAGTTCTTTGGATAACTGATAACTACCATTGCATTACGAGTCTTTCACTAGAAACTGCAAACTGGCTGTCAGGTCCAGATTGAACTAATACACTTGAGATTGTCATATTACTACTCTGATATTCAGTTCCATGTATTGTATATGTGAATGTTATCTCTGATATTCAGTTCCATGTATTGTATATGTGAATGTCATCTCTGATATTCAGTTCCCTAAAGGAGGTGATATTTATGTCTGTGATCTTGCATTGATAAAAGTCATAAAAAGTATTTGTTATATCTAGAGTTAGTGAATATTTGAATGCATTATCCTCATTTCATACTTTCTGTTCACTATTTTAAACTTTAGCAATAGGTATTATGGAATAAAGTTGAGATGTTTGGTCAAATTAAATGAACATTAAGTGATCTCAAAGCTTACTTATGGCTTGTGCACAACACACACCACATGAAAAATATGGTTAAGCTATTTATAATGGGTTTCAAGTTGGTTAAAGAAAACAACACGACATCAAGTGTAATATGGCATCAATTTGAATTTTTTAGTAATCAATTCAGGGTACTATTGTATGGAACTGTTATATATTATAATCAACACGACATCAAGTGTAATATGGAACTTGCAATCTAGTGTTACTAGTGATTATTTATTGTTGAACTGTTATATGCAGATTATCTTGATCGACAACACCCTCAACTTAGCCATATCCTGAAATTGAATGGCTATGCTTCTTTGTTATCATGTGCCAAGTGAAAAATCTGACCAACTGCAGTAAAGAACACCTTTCCTGGGTTCTAATCTTACACAATTGGAATCTATGATAATATTATTGTATATTTGTGCTTGCATCAACTACTTTATACTCTCTATTTTTCTCGTCTCGGTTTAGCCTTATTTATGTCGTACTGGCTAGTGCTTGTTTCAGTAATCTATGATTAGGTGATGGATGGTTTATGACCAAATGCAATATCTTTGTGTATTGTTTTTCAATGCAGGATGGCGAAGATTCCACTAAAACCACCCTGTTGTTTTCTGTGTTTCTTGTTTGTGTTGCTATGGGCTCTATGTTAATGTGTTTGCTATCTAAACATGACGACAAAGATCTGGGTGATACTGAGTTCTCTGAAGACCAATCTTCCATTCTGTCCCTACTAAACTCTGTAATTGCCCCTTTATTTGATAAAAGGATGCTGCTGATCATTCCTCTTCTAATCTACTCTGGTTTGCAACAATCATATGTGTGGTATGTTCGTGATCTAATAGGAACTAGGATATAAGGATATCATATCAAAACTCTACTTTTATTTCTTTTAATCATGTTATTATCAGGGCAGAATTCACCAAGCATGTGATAACACCAGCCCTTGGTGTCTCTGGTGTGGGGGGTGCAATGGTTGTTTATGGTGCCTTTGATACAATCGTAAGTTACCAAAATGAATTTTATTTGATTTTTTTTTCTTGAATCTTTGTGCTTGCATATAAGGCCTTGAAGCTGGTTCTTTATCTGGATCGGATATAAACTTTCTTCTCGGCTGGGCCTATCTGATATAACTTGCTTTCAGGTTGGGGGTAGCTCTTTCTGTCCTAGTTTTGTTTTATTAGGAAGTTCATTGCTAAGAACCTGACATATAGAATATATTCCTCATGCAAGAATTCTAGGATTTAATATCTACCAATGTAGGAATCTTTTCGACATTATTATCATCGTCATCATATAAGCACTAGTCCCAAGCATGTGATAGTGTTAGCAATCTTTTTGACAATTAACAAAACATTTCTGGTAGTTAGTTATCTTTTCAATTGTAGGTGAATGCATTTCTAGTTTTTGTCTATGCACTTACATAGGAGCCGATTGTTTAACTATCTATCAGTAGTATGATATTGATACTACTAGTGTTGATATAATTTAGATAGTATTATGGCTCTCCTATCTGCTTATTTGAGTTTCAAGCCACTACTTAATAATTCAAGATCAGCTTTACGAAGAAAAATAACTTGAGATCTGCCTAAGGTGCTTACTGAACCTTCTACTTATTGTGATCATAGGGGAAAAACTATAGGTCATTTCAGGGGATCGTTATCGGTGTACCCCTGTTTGTAAAACTAAAATATAAGCCTTTCCTTATAAATGCAAAGGCATGGTCTAGCCCTCTGAAGTAAAAAAAATGGTAGTTAAAAGAAAGAAGACCCCTTTTAATATCGTTGGAAACTTTATATTAGAAAGGAAGGAAAACCAAAGGACAAAGCAGCCAGTAGAACTCGTGGAAACCATGTATTGTCAGACAGAAAACCTTCAATAGAGTTGCTGCCTTCATCTTTTATCTAGCCAAGGTTGAATCATTGGTAAATCACACTGAACTGTGGGCCTTCAATTGAACATGCCATTTTAATGGAGTGATGTCAATCCTGTGTTTGTTGAAATGGTAGCCTAGCAAGTTCTTCAAATTGAAGGCTAATGATGATGTCAAATTGAAAGCAGCCATAGTTTTTAATGATATGAGCAACTTTTCCTGCTAAAGCTACTTGTATGAAACATAAAATTAAAAAACCATGTACACACGTCATTGCATACTACAGAAATCCACATTTATCGGTGATGTGTGGTTCTGATATCAGTTGAGATGAACTGATAACTATGTGCTTGTGGCTTATTCATTATTATGCACACACAAAAAAAACATTTGCTAGACCCAGCCTTATCAACTAGCTTTTTTGTGAAAAAAATTACTTTTCTGTTAATGAAGTAAACAAGCTAGCAGATGCTTATACAATATGTATCACTTATCATACAAGCTAGTAGAATGAGTGATACGTTGAATCTTGGTTCAGTGTAGTCGGATGATGAAGTATGAACTTGCAATATCTATTTACACTGTAAGATTACACTTTGCATCCCAACTATATCCTACCAGATTAAGTACAGATAATATAATGTATTAATATTCAGTATTGATAAAGAGTGCGATCACAGAACAAGGAGAAAGGAACAGGGAGAAGGGGCAGTATTAGAAAATGATGCTAATTGAACATCAAGTCAGTTAATGGTGATGAGTAAATCAAAGTTGATGCAATGCACATTATTGACCTAAAAATGATGTTAATCAGAAAATCTAGAATAATATTGAGTATGTAATTTGCATGTGTTGCCTGCACTTTTTATCACGTCAAAATAAGTAAAGACCAGAAAAGGATGTCTAAACCACATAGTGTTATTAAGAATTCTCTTCTCATGGGAATATCATGTGAGATGTGAAAAGTGAAAACTGAAACCAAGGAGCTAGGAGCTAATGACAAATTATAAGCATTCTCAATGGAGGAACAACACACTATCAACTACATGCCCATCTATATTCACCTAAATCCTGTGTGGCCTGTTGGGCTTATTATTAGAGTATATAAGCAATATCCACAAACTCCCTCTTGGCAGACATGCCCGCGAATAGGTTCCTCCATTGCGCCACACCCGTCGTGGAGCTGAGAAAAAGAAATGTATCCACTCCATTGGTGTAATTGAGGGGGCATGATTGTAAACATTGGTGTGAGAAATTAAACCTATCTAGCTGAGAAAAGCATAGCCTACAGGTAATATCATATAATAGGTGAAATAGTATGAGAAAGGTCTAGTAAGTTTTGACATAAACTATAATATGGAGTATGACCACAATATAAGTATGAACCGAATAGTGATGCAATACCAAAACAATTGTGATACCAGAAAAAAACATAAAGAAGTGACAGGACACTTGATAATTTCCTGGTCATCCTATGAAGTGAAGGAAGAAACACCTATGAATATCACATACAACAATTAACAATTGCCCTTGGATGCCCTTGATGATATTGACCCGAAGAAGATGTAATCGATATATGTAAAAATAAGAGCATTTGTAAAAATAACACCATATCAAATCAAGTAGCAGAATCTGAAGAAACTAGAACAACACTTCTATTGGTGAATCAGAAAGCAATATTTTTCTGGATCAAAATGGTAAATTACCTTGATAATTTCCCATTTCAAATTCTTCCTATATTGCACATCTTTCTTTTGATAAACTTTATGAGTCCTATTCAAATTCATATCAAGAATTCTATGCATTAGTAACTATATATGGAACTTTCAATACATGTATTATGTAATTGAAATTGTTTTATGAAGTACTTACAACTCCATGAGTTTTTCCACGTTCCCACGTAATTTTCCTCGTAACGGATCAAGATAGTGGCACTTACCCCACATAGGGTCGAAGACGCAAAGTATCCAATGTCCCCTATGCATACATGAGTATTATATTTTAAGATTAATGTATTTTTAAGCAACATTTAAAGTAAACAAATAACAGACAATCGACAAAATATATGCGTACCCCACATTATAAGGTATAAAGAACAATTGTAATCTTTGTTTCTTCCCTCTAATGAATTGATCTGCTATGTACTGCGCCCGAGTCTCCACTTTATCATTGTATAACAGATCTATAAAATGTGGACATATAAATCCAAATATATTACATATATTTCCGGATGTCACTTTGTTGAACAAATGCCTACAAAAAAACACATAATTAGTCTTTGTACTTGTATAGAAACACATAATTAGTCTTTGTACTTGTATAGAAACTTGTATAGAAACACATATTACTCGTATAGAAACTTACTTTATGTACACTGATATGTGCGAGGCTTCTAGTTGGTCTTTATCATGGCATATTTTAACCAATTCCGTCTCGAAATAAGTGATGACGCAATGCGTCTTTGTTAATCCGCTTACCGAAATCACACTTTGTGCAAGGACAAAGAAGTCTAGTATCATTTCCTGCATGTTCAATTGCACACCTTACAAATTCATCCACTCCTTTTTCATACTCTTCAGATAAGCGATTTGAAGACATCCACTTTCGATCCATTGCTGCACAACGATAAAAGGGGTGAGTACAAATATGTGGATAGTTCTTGTAGGGAAGACATAGTTGCAAACAACCCTCCAATAAAGGGAGCCCTACACCATACTTAGGTAAAACCAGATAAGAATCATAGACCATACATAGGATAGGATGCCACTAGATGGTCATGGTCCTAGTAAAATTTAAGATAAACAAATTATATAACCCACAATCTAGTTGCCATCTTTGCACTTAAACCAACAACAAACAAACCCCCACGTCCATTGTCCAATTGAAACTTTATGGTCTCTTTTGTGATGGATGGTTGATTAACACTTTATTATATTGATGGTAGTGACTCCTGTTGCTTTTTTCATTTTTTTTGTTTT